>CAOJBI013468067.1:0-13236 GCA_948277035.1 Euphorbia corollata
GTTATGTGGTGTGGTCAAGAATCCGAAGCGAAGGTTTCGTTTCACAGCGAATCTCTCCAAGAGATACGAAGCTGCTGAAATGAGGAAGACCAATCAGGTATTTTAAATGATTTTAACGACAGTGTTTATTGTACAGCTTCGTTATGAATGAATTCTCATATGTAGCCAATAATTGTTACGGAGATGATGATTTTTTTGTTGATTTGGATAAACTGATACGGATTTCATCGTTCATTTATGCTTGAACGCTGAAGTTAGATTTCGAAAGCTGCTAAGTCCTAGTTGTTCCGACTTACTAATTTAAGCACAGACTAAATATGCTGTTATTGGAAATATACATATTCAGATTTTCTTTTTATTTTCTCCTGGATTTAAGAGCACAAACAAGTTTTTGTGAGTCACTTTTAGGTATTCTTCAGATGCTGATACGCCGTGGTGAGAACCCCTAAATTATAAAATTTAATTTTCAAGCTACCTTAAAAGAAAAAAACGAGAGGGAACAAGCAGTTCTTTTACGTTGTAATACTGATACTTCATAATGATGGCTTACTTATAAAATTAATTCGTCATTTTAATCTCACATGAGAATTTGAGAGTGATTTCGACATTGATATGTCACATCACTAAAACCTGGATTTTCTCAAATATTCTTCATACATGACAGGACTCCATTTTTTTGTTGTTGTTGATCAGCACAAACGAGACAGATGTATTTAAAAAATATTCATCTAAGGATAATTACTAATCACATTCAACTTTTGAAGAATTTATCTATTCTTTAGAGAATTCGGAAAAGTACGTTTTAACGGAGGCTTTTTTTTGGCATTATATTATATATAGTGGATATAGAGTGGCAATGAAATGCCATTACTGCTATGAATCCCATTATCCTTTCATGCATCATTGGATAGTCTTAGTTACTGAAACTGCTGAAATCGGATGCATACTTATTCTATTCATCAGAAAATCTTTCTTCAGTTTCATGTCACTCTCCAAATTTAATGGAACCCGTTCTTGATGAGATATTTTCATTGATTCCTGAAGTAATTCTTTAATCTGTATGGGTTGTATTTGTGGAAATTAGTTGACCACTTGGTCCTTTCTTTTGACTTTGACATCGATCCTTCAAATTGCGGTCTGTGTAACCTGCAAAATATTGGAGGTTTTAGTAAGCGGTCTTACTTTCTGTTATGTTTAATATGCAGGAGAAACTAAGGATTGCAGTTCTGGTATCCAAAGCTGCATTTCAATTTATACAAGGTGAATTTCTTTGGGGTTATTATAACTTAAAGCTGTTTACACTATGCTCACATTTTGCTGACCACTAAAAGACTAAACATGGTATATGTTTGCAGGTGTAACCCCAAGTGACTATACTGTACCAGCAGAAGTTAAGGCTGCAGGTTTTGATATATGTGCTGACGAGTTAGCATCAATAGTGGAAGGCCATGATCTGAAGAAGCTAAAGTCTCATGGTGGTGCAAATGGTATTGCAGAAAAGCTCTGCACTTCAGTCAGCAATGGGCTTTCTACAGATAATGATCAACTGACTCGACGACAGGAGCTTTTTGGAATAAACAAATTTGCAGAGGCTGAACTTCAGAGTTTTTGGGTATACGTATGGGAAGCCCTTCAGGACATGACTCTAATGATTCTTGGGGTGTGCGCTTTTGTGTCTTTACTTGTTGGAATAGCAACCGAGGGATGGCCATCAGGGGCTCATGATGGTCTTGGCATTGTTGCAAGTATTTTGCTGGTTGTGTTTGTCACAGCAATAAGTGATTACCGTCAATCACTACAGTTCAGGGATCTGGACAAGGAGAAAAAGAAGATAACTGTTCAGGTCACAAGAAATGGACTGAGACAGAAACTGTCAATTTATGATTTGCTTCCCGGTGACATTGTTCATCTTGCTATTGGAGACCAAGTCCCTGCAGATGGACTTTTTATTTCCGGATTTTCTGTATTGATTGATGAATCCAGTTTGACTGGGGAAAGTGAGCCAGTAATGGTGAACTCAGAAAGTCCTTGTATGATGTCTGGAACTAAGGTCCAAGATGGATCATGCAAAATGATTATTACTACTGTTGGGATGAGGACTCAGTGGGGTAAGTTAATGGCGACCCTCAGTGAAGGAGGAGATGATGAAACCCCCTTGCAGGTGAAATTGAATGGAGTTGCAACTATCATAGGCAAGATAGGACTTTTCTTTGCTGTAGTGACTTTTGCAGTTTTGGTTCAAGGGCTTTTCAACCGGAAGTGGCAATCAAGTTCCTATTTCAATTGGTCAGGAGATGAGGCACTTGAGCTGCTTGAATACTTTGCAGTTGCAGTTACAATTGTTGTTGTTGCAGTTCCAGAGGGGCTTCCTCTTGCTGTGACCTTAAGTCTTGCCTTTGCCATGAAAAAGATGATGAACGATAAAGCACTTGTAAGACATTTGGCAGCTTGTGAGACAATGGGATCAGCAACAACGATCTGCAGTGACAAAACTGGTACTCTAACAACTAATCGTATGACAGTTGTGAAATCATGTATTTGCCTGAATGTCAAAGATTTGAGCCAACCTGATGGCACTTCAAGTTTGTGCTCTGAATTACCTGATTCTGCTATGAAAATTCTGCGGCAATCCATATTTAACAACACTGGTGGTGAAGTTGTGGTTGGTAAAGGAGGCAAACGAGAGATATTGGGAACACCAACTGAGAGTGCAATATTGGATTTTGCCTTGGCTCTAGGTGGAGATTTTCATGCAGAGAGAGAAGCAGTCAAACTAGTAAAAGTTGAGCCTTTCAACTCCACAAAGAAGCGAATGGGCGTTGTGGTAGAGCTTCCTGGAGGAGGCTTGCGTGCCCATACTAAAGGTGCTTCAGAGATAGTTTTGGCTTGTTGTGACAAACTGATGAATTCAAATGGTGAAGTTGTTCCCCTTGATGAAGGATCAATTAAACATCTCAATACCACGATTGAACAGTTTGCCAATGAGGCTCTTAGAACTCTATGCATTGCCTACATGGACATAGAAACTGGATTTTCCCCAGATGATCCTATTCCAGCTTCTGGATTTATTTGTTTAGGAATTGTGGGTATAAAGGATCCTGTTCGTCCTGGTGTCAAGGAGTCTGTTGTTATGTGTCGTTCAGCTGGTATCACTGTGCGAATGGTGACAGGAGATAATATCAACACTGCTAAAGCTATAGCCAGGGAATGTGGGATTCTTACTGATGATGGCATAGCGATTGAAGGTCCGGTTTTCAGAGAGAAGAAAGAGGATGAGTTGCTAGAGTTGATTCCCAAAATTCAGGTATTCTTTACTTCCTAATTTTCTTAAAACATATATTCTGAGCTGGAACTGAAAGACTAATCATTTACAGGTGATGGCTCGATCTTCACCTCTGGATAAGCATACACTCGTGAAACATTTGCGAACAACATTTGGTGAAGTTGTTGCAGTGACCGGTGATGGAACCAATGATGCCCCAGCTCTTCATGAAGCTGATATTGGTTTAGCGATGGGAATTGCAGGAACTGAGGTGAGTTGACCATTTGCAACCTTGGAACAATACCTTTATTCTATGTGGCATTTTGGAGAATTTTTAAATTTTTTTACTTTCAAATATTCAGGTGGCTAAAGAGAGTGCTGATGTCATAATTCTGGATGATAATTTCTCAACTATAGTAACAGTTGCCAAATGGGGACGTTCTGTTTACATTAACATTCAAAAGTTTGTACAGTTCCAGCTGACAGTTAACGTCGTTGCATTGATTGTGAACTTCTCTTCAGCTTGTTTAACTGGTAAGAAATTATAATTGCTGAATTTTATTTATAGTCATATAAATACTGATTTATTTTTAAAACCTTACAGGTAGTGCCCCCCTCACTGCTGTTCAACTTTTATGGGTGAATATGATAATGGACACACTAGGAGCTCTGGCACTGGCAACAGAGCCACCAAATGATGAATTAATGAAGCGCATGCCTGTTGGAAGGAAAGGCAATTTTATCAGTAATGTCATGTGGAGGAATATCCTTGGCCAGTCTTTGTATCAGTTCATTGTTATATGGTATCTTCAGGCAAAAGGGAAAGATATGTTTAATCTTGATGGCGCTGACTCTGCTTTAATCCTCAACACTATCATATTCAACTCGTTTGTCTTTTGCCAGGTCAGCTTTTTCAATATCTTTCAGACAATCAAACATTATATTTTCTTGTAGTTGTTCTCTCTAAGAAGCGTTTTATTGCATCCTGCAGGCGTTCAATGAGATAAGCTCGCGAGAAATGGAGGAAATCAATGTTTTCAAAGGCATTTTGAACAACTACGTATTCATTAGCGTCCTTGGCTCCACTGTGATTTTCCAAATTATAATTGTGGAATTTTTCGGTACCTTCGCTAACACGACACCTCTGACTCTCGGTCAATGGTTCTTTAGCGTACTTATTGGTTTTCTGGGCATGCCTATTGCTGCCATTTTAAAGATGATCCCAGTATAAGTTCCACGGAAGAAATGCTGTCTTCAAATTGCTTCCACACGTTTAGTTTGGAAATTGTCTTAAAAATTCCCTCGAACGAAAATTTATTGCTAGGATGAATTATCTTGACTTGCAGAATAGTTTTTCAAGATTAATGGTTTAGTAGGATTCCTATATTTTTTTTATTTTTAATTTTTAATTCGCCTACAAACTCTTAGGATTATTGTAATGAAAAGATCCAAGTTTGAAGGATCTGTGCAAAGTCTAATTCAGTCATGTAAAGCAACTTTGTTTCAGTGTCTTTGTTATACTTATGACTCTAATGTAGTTGACTATTATTCATTTTCATCTGTTGATTTTTTTTCTTTCACTTGGTAGCTTCTTAATCAATCATTTGCCCTTTATATCTACGTTTACAATTTTTACAAGATAATTTGAAACCGAATTAAAAAATGGAGCAAACTAGTTTATTCGAGACAACATTTAATAATAAGAAGTGTTACCACTACAAGTTTCGCTACACAATTAAATACCATTTTCAGAATGATTTTATGTTAACATATATACAACTACAAATCTGCTTTTTTTTCTTGAAAAATTAATAATCTTCCATGACTGTAAACTTCCCAGTTTCATAAACATGGTACAACCAAACAGGTTCAAGCAACACTCTGCAACTACGTAACTTCTCTGTTTCAACTTCATCACTCTGTTCTTCAATTTCTCGCTCAATCTGAGGGTAAATTTCTGGGATACAACTCAGCATCATCTCAAATTCATTCCACTCTTTGTCATCTGGGTCGACTAACTTCACACAGACAAACTGTAGTATTCCCAATACCAATCCAAAATCCTTCCTTTCCAAGCCAACAACCGAATGGGCTAAAAACACAACTCCAACTGCATCAAGCACGTTGCAGTTACCTTTCAACAATGATACAATCAAGTCTATGAAATTTTTAAGCACAGGAAACTCCTCTGCTTCTAAAACGCCATCCTCCTCATCTGAACTAACTCTGCTTAGTTCACGCAACTCGATCTTCGCTAAAACCAAAGGCCATGACGGGAAATGGCTCTTCACATTGGATAGAACAGTGAGGCAAGTGTTTTCCACAGCAGCATTTTTAAAAATGCATCCAGATCCCAATGCAAGAATCAGATCAGGCAGCCAAGGTTTTGCTACAGAGGCCAGACGAGCTGCTAAACCAGAGCCCAAGTACAGTTCAACTGAGACAATTACATCGAGCATATCATTGGCAAGACCAAAAACTTCTGGTGGGGGTGGTTTAGCTTCATTGGTATCTTTAAGAATGAGATTGAGTAACTTGGCTGCATAACTGTAGGAGCTCTTCATATACAGCATACCTTCTTTTAAATCATCCTCCTTAAATTGCATTTGTTTGCCTGATTGTTGCCTTAAGAGAAAGATCACATGTTTTAAATAGGATGACGCAAAGCTTAAGCACCTTCTGTGAATGCCAGAGAGAAATCCCATTGAAACAGAATCAAGAATGAATTTAAGGATTGCAGTAGAAATCTTCACTGTGAGTGAAATAATCTGTTCTTTATCATGCCAAGACCCTACAATGAAGCAATTACTTTCAGTTACAAGAAATCGATATGAAAAGATCTGTTCTTTCAGAAGCAGAGAATTAGAAGCATTCTTTAAAATGTCACTAAGCATAAATAATTAAACAGAATCTCATTAACCAGTTACCATCATTATTTGAGTCAGAGGAATCCATTTGAGATGCTTTCTTTGTCTTATTGCCTCCTGTTCTGTCTGCAGTTATGTTGCCAGACTTACCAATGTCAGCAGCTGCGAGCATTTTCTCAGTACAGTTAAGAAGGTGGCTTGCTGTCTTATCCAATAATGTCTGAAAAAAAATCAAAAAAATCATTAAATAAAATAAATACTTATGTTATTAATCACTAGTCAGATGTGGTGTTTGAGAAGCAAAGTAACATATAGATAGGTGACCTAACAGGAAAATACTAATTCTGAAGTTCATAATGGTTTAAATAAGTAAATGCAAGGATATATAATATCCACCTAACTACGTGCCTGTGTTATGTATAAAACAAATCCATGTTGGAAAAAAAAGAAAGGATGGTTTAAACTCAAAGCTCAAATTTCAACATGGTGTGAGCTCAATAAGAGATCAAATGATCAATGCATAGTTGTTAGAGGCGCAAGGCGCACTGGCACAAGGGGGTAAGCAAGCGACCCAAAATTAAATTAAAACTGTTGCTTGATACCTTCTCACCTTTATTTTCAAAATACTTCTTAAAATCTAAATTGAGGACCAAATTTAGCAAATTTTCCCAATATCCAGATGACGAAATGGATTTTCAAGACATGATTAAGTGAAATTCCAACAAAATATACAAAACTTCTCCAAGAAAAAAGTACCAGAATAACAAGTTAACTAATAGGAATATGTGTATCAACAATCGACGGGGACAATTTCTGTAACACAGTCCGCATGACACAACTTCATAACCATTAAACTTTTTGTACATATGCATTTGACAAGTAGCTTCATGGCTTATAAATTTTTATAAAATAAGCAAACAAGTTATGACAACCTGAAACAAACAATTTGACAGTGAGGTTTGCCAACCAAATGAGTATCCATCAGTAAAAAGAATTATGCAGTTCATCCAATCCAAAATACAGTATTTAAAAGCAATAGGAGCAAGCACTTCAGTCAAAAGGGGAAAAACATCTACTTGCCTCTGGAACTGATGAACTGTCTGTCCCTTCATTTTTTGCGTGACCACATTCATTTGTACCGAAGTTTATTTTTTGAAGAGTTATATGCAGGGCAAGAGCTGCATATGCAAGAACTGGAGTGGTGTCCACATTTTCAAAACTGACACCCTGCAAAATACTAACTTCTGAAATTACTTTCAAAGCAAGGAAAGAGATCTCTAGAGCTTGAGACTGCAGAATAGCTTTACGAATATCCTCAGACACAAGCATATCTTTAATTTGCCAGGCTATTCCTAGGGCAACTGAATAATCATCTTCAAAACTTGGTGCAGATTTTCCTCTAATGTGTTTCCATTTAGCTGAACTTTTGGCGGAGGACTTGCACTTCTTTCTCTTCTGAGGGGAAATAATCTTCTTTGGGATTTCAATCCCAAATTTAATATGGCAACGATATGCAATTTTTTGTAAAATATTTGTCAGAGCCTCATACATATCATCAAAACCATCAACAGACAGCAAAAATTTGTGGGCAGACCGCACTTCATCTTGCAAAATGACGTTAGAAGATATTCCGCTGCACTCAGTGATTAGATGCATACATTCTCCAACAAGCTCAGATACATCCTCTGGAGAGATAAGAGAAAAAATGTTGAGCACTGATGATTGGGCGCACCCAGAAGATGCGATAGCAAAGAGGCGTTTTGCTTTTCCACCAGTAAACAACTCTTTAAGAGCATTCTTGTAACTTGACTCATGCACCAGACTATTGCAAAGATAATTAACAGAAGCAAGTAAACCCTCAATTTGATTTGCATCCACTTTATCATGTGATAAAACTAAATTAACCAAAGCTTTGATAAGCTCCATTAAAGAATCGAGTGACAACCCCTCTAGTGTAGCATATTCACAAAACCTTGCACCAGCCTTTGGAAACCTTTTTATTAGCGTGATGCAACGATTACATGCCTCTCCAGTGCTCACTTTTGAAGGAAAATATGAAGGCATGAGCAGTCTTGTTATCTTCTGAGCAACTTGAGATTGATCATTTGCAAGAGTTGACAATAGTAAATCCAAACTTACAACCTGTTGATGCGAGATTAGAGCAACATCCATAAAAAAAGAAATTAATAAAAAGTAATTTCATAAAGAAAATGAAGAAAAAACCTTCAAAGAGTTACCGCTGTTAACTCAAGGTATAACTTAGAAATCAAAATACCTTGTTAAATTGGAAAGCTCGAATATCTCTAATAAGAAGTAATAGATCCAAAACAGCAACACGAACCGAAAGAACAGTATCCAGCATCAAATGCCCCAATCTTGGTAGAAGCACTTTCAGAATTTCATGAGATAGTGGATTACCAAGCAAATAGGCAATGCCATTCAAAGCGGAAAGCCTAACTTCATGGCATATATCATGTGACATGTCATCAAATATTTTAGTTAGTATCTTTGTAATGGTTGCTGGAGGATTGATTTCCCAAAACAGATGGAGAACACGGCAACAACCTTCAACTGCAACAACTCTCACATCAGGGCACTCATCCAACAGTAATTTCTCTAATAGAAAGAACTGTTTATCAAGCAGTGTATCTTTCACTTCTTTAGTTGCATCAGGATCCTCAAGGGGAAACAAGTCCAATAGTAAATGCAATGCATTAAGACGAACACTTGAATTAGCTACCTGTCAGAAAAATAAAGAGTTCTTGTTCATGGTTATCCAACCAAAATTGTACCTGATGAAATTGATATAAACCAAGACATGTTTCATGCAGAATTTAAGCCAATATACTTAGTTATTATAATCAACTAACCTTAACTCTTCAGATAAATTTTTCAGAAAAGTTATCTAACGTTTCAAATTGATAATTGGCATAACTTCTACATCGAAGAACAAAAGCCAACAGCCGATCAAGTGTTTAATCCAACAAAAACACATTTGCAGTTTTACATACATACTCTGATAGTTGCAAATCAATTAAGACTCAATGGGCATTCAAGAACTCAATTTTGCCACAAGAATTTGTAAAATTTCTTCAATTGCTGGATTGTATTGTATGGAACTCCAGAAGGCATTATGGTAACTTCTTACGAACAAAATTCTATCTTAAATAACATTCTAGATAGCAGAGACGACTAACCTGCAATGAGCGAAATATCACAGGCTCAGCAAGCCGAAAAAGAAATTTCTCAACCCCATCAGTAACCCTTTGTGTAATGAAGCACCCCAAAACTCTCCTAATAGAAGCTGCAAATGGTCTTGAATTGGCGTGAATGGCACTGTCAATCAAACCTTGCAGAAACCCATTCTCAATCTCATCCTTAAACTCACCTTGTTGCCCTTTCCAAGCCCTGAACATAATCTCCCCATACGCCTCCAAAATAGACTTCCTTCCAAATGGAATCTGAGACTTTATCATCGCCAATGCCTCCTTGAGCAACTGCAAACTCAACCCGAATATAAACGCAAGAAAACGCCTTCCATCCTCTGTTTTCAAAAATAAAGGGGCAATCACACATCGTATCAGCAGCGACTTCAAATCCTCTATGCTTTCATCTTCAAAATCAAACAAAGTGAGGGCCTCACGCAGAGCATAGACTCTATGAACATCCACTTTCCTTTTCGAGGTAAGTGACCTCGAAATTAAAAAAGGAAGAGACTGAGAAATAAGCATTTCTCGACCTGGAAAATTCTCCTTCCAATAGAACTCACATAGGCTTGCTATTTCCAATAATAGGCTCGCATCCAACTCGAATAGAAGTAAATTATCGTGCAACATCTGAACAGCAGGCAGCAAATCGGAAGGGGACAATACCTTTTTCGGATGCGAAACGCATAAGGAAACAATTTGGACAAGAATCTGTAATTTCTGGACAATTTCTTGGCTGTCGCTGGTGGGATTGGGCTCCTTTTTAGGGCAATTAGGATTATTTTTCCGGGAAGATCTCCTGGGACGCTTAGACGGAGGGGATTTCGCAGAATCTGGAGAAGCAGGACGGGGATTTTTTAGCAAATTACGGTAAGAGTCAATATAATTGGAAATGGAACGGTGGAGAGAAATAGGTAGGGCGGAAAAGAGAGGAGAAGAGGTAGAAATGGCATGGATTAGGGCTTTCAGATTAGATTTCGAAGATTTAAGGTTAAGCGTTGTAGCAGATGAGAGGAACTCTTCGGCTGAAGACTGAAGAGACGATCGAAGCCTCTTCTCCATGGGAGCGGGAAAATGAGGTTTCTGAGATTCCTGCTTTCTGTTTGTTTTCAAATTGCAGCAAAGAGGGAAAATAGGAAAGATAATTCGAGAAGCCGTTGTTTTCAAATTTTCAATATTTATTGTTTTATTATGACAAAATAAGGAGCTATGAAATGATAAAGGTAATTTATAATTTTATACTTATATTAGTTTTTTAGAAATAATTTAGTGGTGAAAAGATATTTATATCATAAATGACAAAAATATATTTCCTTCGTTTATGTTAATATATTTCTGTCATCTCAAAAATAATATTTTATTACAATTAATAATATCTATGTTAAGATATTATTAATTCTATGGATACTAAAATAACATTTTTATATTAATATTTTGAATAAGTAATACATGGGTTTATTTCTAGCTGCTTTTTTTTAATAACTTTATCGAATTTAATATTAGTTCACGGTTTTATCGGTTAAACTAGGTGTTATGGTACGGTTGTTTATATAACACATGTGTTTCAATTTTTTTAGTAATTATATCATTTTTAATTTACTGAACACTAATTGGATGTAACTTAATTGATAAAACTCTTAAAATAAATATGGAAGATCGTGTATTCAAAACCCAACTTTCTCAAAATGTCCATATACAAAATTTGTTAAATGGAATTGTGTGATTAACTGACGAGAGTTTTTTTGAACTCTGTTTTCAATTGATAAATCAGTTATCCAATAATCAAGTTGAACAACGTTATTTTTGAGCATGGATACAACATTTCATCGTAAACACATTTTAGTTAAATGGTCACCGGAGAGATGAAACCACCTAGACACAGAATCATATTGATTTATCGTGTTATTTGAAATCGTCAAGCCAAATCATTATAGCATGTTGCCGCCAACGAGCCCATACCCAACACTTTTATTGATTTAAAATTTTATTATATGTTTGAGATCGACTATAAACGGTTTGATAAATGACGAATTAGTTTGGAATTGTTTTCACATATCATTTTTCAAACTTTTCCTATTATTATAGATTTTTAACTAATTATTATTATTATTATTATTATTATTATTATTATTATTATTATTATTATTATTATTATTATTATTAAGAGTTGAAATATTTTTTCAAACACCAAAACATGTTTATTTATTGAAAACTTGTAAATAGAGATTCAAGAATTAACTACACAATCAAAATGTAAAACTGGGGTTCAAATAAGTTTTGAAAAGCCCATCGAAGCCCAAATTACGGTAAATGGGCCTACATTTGATTCAGCAAGTAATTTAGGACCCCATTTGGATTTCATTACGTTGTAATGCATCTATCATTTTTCCTTTCCAGATAAATAGTTGGTTCTTGCAGTGTGTGGGGGTTGACACTAGTTTAATTTAAATGAATTAAACCTTACTTTCAGAAAAAAAAAATCTTAAAAATTAAGCTTACTCAAAAGATAAAGATAAATATAAAGTATAAAAGGATGAATAATAGTAGTAAATAATAACAAATAGTAATAATAATCCCTAGAAGAGACTGGATAAGAGTGGAATTTGAGTGAAAAATATTATTTGTGGGGATTGTAATTTGATGTTATGTCTCTTAAATAAATTGACACTATTTGCTCAATTGGTAAAACATCTATGCATGAAAGTTTTTCTACAAGAAATGTAATGGTTCTAAATTTCAAACTGTGCGAAAACATTTAAAAATTACGCGACATAAATTAGTTTAACTCATGTAAAATGACCCAAATACTCTAAATCAGGAAAAATGTTTTATAAAAAAAATAAATTTGATATGACTTAATACATGTGCCGTGATGCATTCAAGAAAGGAACTCAATTTTTGCCCCACACTGTGCCTAATAATATCAACAACTTCGATTATATTTTCTTGCTTTTTAAGGGACATTGAGTTTAAGGCATTCATTCACAGGTTTTCAAGAGACAAAAAGTATACCCTAATATATTCTGTTACGTTTTTGAGGTATTATTTTAGTTTTTTCACATAAGCTCTACACACCCATTATTTATTTTTTAAAATTTGTTATGATTTTATGTATTTTGTTTGGAAAGTCAAAATTTTGAATTTCAATTTTGGCAGAAACGTTTAAATGATATGAAACGGAGGATAATCTAACTACGAAAGAGTAGCTCAAGATTCTTGAGATCAAACAAATTACTTGAAAAAAGAGTAAAAAGCGTAGTATGATACCTAAATTTGCAAATGTTGAAAATACAACTTTTTGGACAAAGTGGCAAATATCATTCTTTTACCCAACATTACAACACTACTCTACTCAATACTAGTCACCATTTTATGTGTCACATTCACTCATTTGAGCATTTTTTTTTCTTCATATACAATCACATCTAGAATGCCATGATTTCAGCTGAGACCTCAAAATACACAATTTTTTTTAGTACTATATATATACATTATCTTTTACAATTCACATATGGGTTGAGTTTAGATGAGCCTTTTGAATATATTTTTTTTAATCCTAATCAAATACAACACTTATGCATTGATTATTTTTTCAAGAAGCATGGCTTTTTTCCCTCATTGATCCCATTATGATCCCACATCGCATTCTTTCTGCTCCCACTTCATTGCAATTACCCTTGCTTCTAACTTGATCTTTCTTGGTATATTAATATAAGCATATACAATTCATTTCATCATTATCAACATTTTGATATGGGCTACTGCAAATCTCAGTCATTTATTGTTACCAAATATTAAGTTATTAAGAAAAAAACCATACTTAAGGAAAGAAACGATATTGATGTGTATGACAATATCAAGTAGGACTTTGATAGTGTAAGGGATGCGCTAAATATGGATA
>CAOJBI013470802.1:0-15578 GCA_948277035.1 Euphorbia corollata
GAATTAAATACCAAATTGTCTCACTAAGTGGGAGCACATTACCACATATGTCAATGAAGTGAAAAATATAGAAAGCATAACTTAGTTCAAAATCATATTTTGAGGCTCATGAGACCCTATTTTTGTGCACGAAATACGTCCAGGGGGTCAGTGGCCATTGATTGGTGTTGGTTTCTTTTTACTTCATGGAACAATTTGTCACAGTGAAGTTATGCATTTTATCTGTTTCTTTGCTGGATGTAATGGTCTATTCATTGTTCATGCTCGGGATGCATATTCCTGTCTTTCGTATTTATTACTCTCTGCCTGGTAGCAGTTCTTGTGGGAGAAATAGAACATAAATTCTATGAATGTAATGTTATAGATTGTAAATATTAACTGTTGTTCATTTATTTTCATTGGTTTGTTAGGCTATGAAGAGAGCTGCGATATCTCTTTCAAAGTTAGCAGATGCAGCTCGTGAGGAGCTTCCAAGTACAATGGCTTCCATTAGGCTTTCAGGGATGGAAATCAGTGATCTTACGTTGGAACTAAGTGATCTGAGGTGCCAATCAAATCCTTTATCCATCTATACTTATTTAAAAATTTAACTCTACCTTTTCAGTGCTGCTTGTTCCCCTGGCTTTCTTTCATCTCAGGGATTAATTTTTTTTTCTTTCGGGAATGCTTTTGACCATCTATTGCATTTGAAACTAGTTTCAAAATGATAGAGAATGTTTTTCATGCCATTTAACAGATACCCATTTCAAGTATATTGCTGTGATAAACCACAGAAGTTTCTTTGCTTTAAGAGAGCTCGTTGTTTTTTTTTTTGTATATTCATACACTAGAATTTAGAAGTAAAAAGTATACTTTATCTTGTTGCAATTGTATGTGCTGCTTAAAGTTGTTGGCACACTATCACTCGAACTCATTAATACCATGGCTACAACTGTTCAAGCTCATTCTTATTGATTTGCTGATGTTTGTCTCATACAATAACGTCATATCTGTATATTATTTCTCAGCCAGGAGATATCTGACGGAGTCAAGAAATCAGCTCAGGCTGTACAAGCAGCAGAAGCTGGCGTTCGGCAGATTGGTGCTCTTGCCCATCAACGCACCATGAGTAAGCTGTGTCTTCCTACGACTTTTATATGTGGTTGGAATGTTTTCATACTTTACAAGGTCCTTTTCTATAGGATCAAAAATTAATTTCATCCTTGAATTTAGCTAACGTTAGCAAGTTTAGATAGGTTCAAAATGAACTTTGCATATCAATGGTTAACACTTAACTGGAATTTAAGTCAAATTAGTGAAGAAAAGGATCTAAATCATAGGCTTCCTTAAATCGAACTGGTTGTGGTACCCTTAACACCAAATCCTTATTTTTGGTCAAAATTTAACTGTTCTTTACGTGACGAATTTACTATCAATTGCGACCACTGCTTTAGCCCACATTGTTGTTTTCCAGAAATATATAAATAAGATCCAACTGATATCTAATTATCAAGGGAGATGAAAGAATAGTCCTGGGGATATAAAAAGATGTTTCAAGAAATAAACTTCCAATGAAAGTAATGCTAGAGAGGCCTGTAGAAGCATGATTTATGTATTTAATAAGCTATAGAGCATACAAAAAATAAAAAATCTCTATATGAAAAATAATTTTGTGCTGAAAATTTTGTTGAATGATATTTCTGAATGAAGGGTTTGTATCGATGACGTCACTTTTGATATTGAGTGTTAATTAAAATAATTTTAGAGTGATTGGAGATGGAATGGTTTAAGGGTAATTCTTATGGATGTTTTTGGTAAATGTAGCAATGATTCAAGAGAGAGCGAGTCTGCCTATCATCTCACTACAGCCTGTGGTTGCAGGCGCTGCAAAGAAGACATCGAATGCTGTTGGTCAGGCCACTAAGACATTGATTAATATGATTTCCAGAGGGGAGTTGAGATCAGATGTTGATGATCTTGATGGAATTGAAAGGCTCGATATTTGAAAAGGTTTGTCCTTCTGGTTTAAAGTAATAGTTGCTATTTTGTACATAATATATTACTGAACAGCTGCCATCTTAGTAAGTTGCTTTTGTGAATATTGTTGCCCCCAAATTCTCATACTAGCTATGTAGCACACGGAAATACTATAGTTGAAAGATATTTTTTAACGTTATGAATGTTTCATTTTCATCTGACTTTAATCATTAATTGTTACTCAGGATCAGTTTGAATAATTTCCTTTAAAGAATTGGCAAAACACATATTGATCCCCTGATCTTGTACTAAAATCACAATTAACCCATGATTAATATTCATGAAGAAAGTAAACGTACTTCATTCAATTGTATTATGCTTGTGAATTCCTTTTCAAAAGCTTTGAAATATATATAAATTTTTTTTGCACATAATGAGATATAAACATTAGTGTAGTTGATTATTTAATGTACTTGAATTGTTTTCAGTACTTGGTTTAAGATGTCTTGCTTTGAGATTTACAAACCATCCCTTTTAGTGCATTTGGGGGTTATTGAAAAGGTCTAAAAAGGTTTCATAGCAGAAAATATTTTGAAACCTGTGGGAAAGGAGTTGAAGCTATAAGAGGCAACCGAGTTAACTCGGGTTCAAAAGCATCATATCTCGTGAAAGATGAATATCGAAGTGTGAATATTGATTCGTCTTATGTAGCAGTTAGTAAATTTTGCTGTGGAAGATAAAGTGTTGTTGCAGTTCTTGATGATTGCATATGAAGTCAGATTCCTCTTCTTGATCCTTTACCTTTTGTGAATTAGACATATTCAATGATAGTAAGGATTGAAAAACAAAGAGAGTTGAGCAATGAATCTCTGACTGGGTTGTTGATTCCTCTTCAGGTCCCGACTTCATAAGAATCAAAGAGATGCAAGAAAGTGTACATATTATGGTAAACCAAAGCACAAAAAGACGAGCGCTAGAAATAAGGTGTAGCAAAACAGACTCAGAAAATAGCACAAGGAAGGAAAATCTCAGGTTCATCATTTAGGAGGACAATCCACACCTCTCGACTCATACAATTATTAAAAGGGTGGATTCTTTTTTTTATAAATATTCAAAGGGTGGATTTGATTTGGAGATTTTTAAAAAAAATTGAGTAACTACAATAAATACAAAGAAAAATCTGCACCCTACTTCGTTGACTTTGACCTGTGAACTCTAAAATCACATATTCAATTTAAGGCCATATACTCGAGGAGAAAAAGATCAGGCTAGAAGTACAAAATATTTACATGGAAAAAAAAAGATTGGAGACTGGCGGTGGTGCAATATACATTACATAAAATACAATTAGGGCTTGTTTGGTTGGCGGAATGGTTATTTCGCGGAATAGGAGATAAATGAATGAAAAAATGATAGAAATTGTAGAGCATTTGTATAGAATCCTTACAACGAATGGAATAGCTATTCCTAGCTATCATACATTTTATGGAATAGCTATTCCTTACCAAGAGGAGGAATAGCTATTACATGACATGTATGATAGATAGGAATAGCTATTCCATCCGTTGTAAGGATCTATGCAAATACTTTACATTTTTCCATTCATTTTTCTCCTATTCCACGAAATAACCATTCCGCCAACCAAACGAGTCCTTAAAGGATTAGCAATAGCAACCTTAGGGCCATATGTGCGACCGTTCATGAACGGTCCAAAGTTGGGAGGGATATAAAATATTTTTTTTGTCTATATTTTTAGTAGGTCCGAAGTTGGAAGGGACCAAAAAATTCTTCTATTTTCTATATATTTTTTTCTTTTTTGTCTTCAAAAGATAGTTAAAACAAATTAAATTTCATAGCGGATAAAGAAACAATCAACAGTTAGCAGAAGCACCACAAAGAAATAATATAAGACACCAGCTTTCGAAGTAGGGTTGATTTATTGTCTGCTTCAATCATTTAACGTATTAAATCTTGTCTCTAATAATTCTCAATTTCGATTCAAATCTTTCTGGGCCATATTTTAATACATTTTTTGAATTGAAATATTGCTTCCACTTTCACTCAGATTCAGTTGCAGCTGCCGATTATTAATTGACTCAACCTCCACCTATACATATTAGAATATTTTAAAAAGAAAAAAATACAAATTGAAAGTTAATCAAGGAAAATGTGACTGACATTCAAAATGATTAATATTGCCTCGTGCTAACGTTGTCCTCCCATTTCATATACATTTTTATTATAAATAGACCTCAATTTAGCAATGTTTAAACTCACAAACAGCTCTTCAAATCAACTAATAATCAAATATGGGCAGCCTCTCAACTCCTAATTCAAACCCCTTCTCCCCTTTAAACCCTAATACCTTTTCTGATGAGTCCAAACTAGTTCTTGATTTCATTTCCGACTATTACAACAACGTTGAAAAATACCCAGTTCTTAGCCAAGTCCAACCCGGTTACCTCTCTTCTACGATTCCTAATTCTCCACCCTACCTTCCGGAATCCATTGAACAAATCCTGAAAGATGTTAATGATACTATTATTCCTGGAATCACTCACTGGCAAAGTCCCAGCTTCTTTGGCTGGTTTCCGGCTAGCGCCAGCAATGCTGGTTTTCTTGGAGAAATGCTTTGTTCAGGCCTTAATGTAGTTGGATTCAACTGGATTTCATCTCCTGCTGCAACTGAACTTGAATCAACTGTCATGGATTGGATGGGAAATATGTTGAAGCTTCCTTCTTCTTTTCTTTTTTCGGGAACTGGAGGTGGTGTTTTACATGGCACTACTTGTGAGGCTATAGTGTGCACTCTTGCTGCGGCTCGAGACCGCGCCTTGAAAATATTCGGATGGGATAAACTAACTAAATTGGTGGTTTATGCATCAGATCAAACACATTCTACCCTTCACAAAGGTGCTAAATTAGTTGGTATTCTGCCCTCTAATATACGTTCGATTCCTACTTCAGTTTCATCAGGGTTTTCCCTTTGTCCTCGAAAACTCGAGGAGGCTATTGAGGATGATATAGCGTCAGGATATGTGCCTTTGTTTCTCTGTGGAACAGTTGGAACAACTGCTTGTGGAGCTGTTGATCCTATTAAAGAATTGGGGGAAATCACGAATAAATACAACATATGGTTCCACATTGATGCGGCTTACGCAGGAAATGCTTGCATATGTCCCGAGTTTAGGGTTTATTTGGATGGCGTTGAATTGGCGGATTCTTTAAGCATGAATGCACATAAATGGTTTCTCACTACGTTGACTTGTTGTTGTCTTTGGGTTAAGGAGCCTCATTTGTTGATTGAATCGTTATCGACTAGCCCAGAAGTGTTGAGGAATGCTGCGACCGAGTCAAACATGGTCATTGACTACAAAGATTGGCAACTTGCATTGAGCAGGCGATTCACAGCGTTAAAGCTATGGGTGGTGATACGTAGGCATGGACTTGTGGACCTCATGTTTCATATAAGAAGTGATGTGGCGATGGCCAAGAAATTCGAGTCGTGGGTAATGAAGGATAAGAGGTTCGAGATCGTTGTGCCGAGAAAGTTCGCGCTGGTTTGCTTCAGGTTGAAGCCTCAAAATAATAATGTAACGAGTTGCGAAGTTGATGAGTTGAACATGCGTTTATTGGAGGTTGTGAATAAGAGCGGACAAGCTTTCATGACGCATGGAGTGGTGGGAGGAGTTTATTTCATACGATGCTGTATTGGATCGACATTGACTGAGGAGAAGCATGTTGATGCATTGTGGAAGCTGATTCAAGAAAAGACTGGCATGTTAATTTGAGGTTACCAGAATGTTTTTATTATATTAAAAGTATGGTAACGAGTTTGACAATGAATTGTACTTTGAGTTTCACTTTGTTTCTCTAATTTTTTAATTTTTTTTCTTTTATTTTTTTTATTTAATAAGATTCAAGTGTGGGTTCACAAAAAAATATTAGTTTGATACGATTCAAAAATATGGTTATAAAATCTTGAAAAAATATTATAAGGTTAAACAGTAGAGGTTAAATTTTGTTAACCCATAATATTTTGGAAAAAATAAATCCTTAGAGAGGTGAATTAATTTTCCATATTATCATTTAAAAATTCATATTTATAAAACAATGCCTCTCATTTTATCTAAAACCTCCAAATGGATGATGTCATCGTGTGTATCGTATTTTTCTTAAAAAATATTTTAATTTGCAAATATCATTCAAATCATTTATTGTTTTAATATGTCGCTTAAGAATTTTTGTTCGTCTCATATTTATTTTTGAAACAGCACTTATTGTAATAGACTTTTACAAAAAAAAAAAAAAAAAATCAATTGTGCTATATCTGATAAGAGCATGGTAGAAATCTTATGTTCAATTATGTCTCAAACAGTTTATTTTCTTGACATACCGCTTTAGAATTTTTTGTTTGTATCTTCAAAATGTCAACCATTTTACTAGGTTTCTACTATATTTTATAAATATATTACATTCTACCAGATACCTACCAAATATATGTTTTATATTTCGTAATTGATGCAAAATAAACTTCATTAGACAACATGTGTATACATTAGGAAGGATTTTTACAAATAAAATTCATACACATACCAGCATCTTACCAAGTATCTACCAGATAGAAAAAAAATATTCGTTGCCTAAGAACCTGGTAAAAACCCTATATTTCATTAAAAGTTTGTTCAATCTATTAGAAATCTAGTAGAAATATGGTATATGACTTATATTTCGTTTAAAGTTTGTTAAATCCAACAACAAATTTATGTTTGTATTATGTTTTTACTATATTTCATAAATATAATAGTATTCTACTAGATAACTACCAGGTATATGTTTTATATTTCATAACCGATGTAAAAAAAAACTTTATTAGACATAGACTGGCCATATCACAACATATGTGTGCATATTAGGAAGGATTTCTACAAAATTCACATCGTACCAGGTATCTACCAGATGGAAAAAACCGTTTGATATTTGGTAGGAATCTTATATTTCATTATCTTTCAAACAGTTGAAACAGACTTGCAATAAAATATAAGATTCCTACCAAGTTTCGAATATTTAAAAAAATTTAAAAAAGTATATCATAATGGACAATATTTTGAAGATAAAAATGAAATAAATAAAAAAACTTTAAAGTAACGTATCAAACAATTAAAATAATAAGTTCCCATCAAATATCGAATAGTTTTGTGGAGAACGAACACGCAAGTGATTGCCAATCCTGAATCCAAGGTTGTGCATACAACCGAACTTCAAATTATTCATACATGAACCTGGGTTGAATTGTCCAATTGAAATGTGAAGCAGCAATGGTTGGGGAATTGAGAGCGTCAAGTGGCATATCTGAATTTGGTTAATTGGATTGAAGTCTGATGGTGGATTGAGTTCGAATTAGAGATCGAGATGGGTTAGAGCATCATTTATACCTACTAGCTGTTTCGATTGCAACAGATTCTTTGTCGACATTAATTGAGGGCGCTGTGGTGCTGAGGCGGAGGGGAATTGTCAGCTGCCGAAACTCCACAGATGAGAGCTTATAATTTTGGATTTTTATGGAATTTGGGACTGAAATTAAAATTGAGAAGATGAGAATGAAGTTGCAGGCTTTAATAAATTGATTTATTTATTTTCTGTTGTCTAATAGTCAACCAACAAGCCATAATAATAGTCGAGCCGCATGACACATCAGGAATTTGCGAGAATCTTTTTAAAGTTCAAGAGAACATGAAGTTTTTGGTACCATATGCATTAGGTTAAAATTTTTTTTGAGAAGCATAGAAATTTCCGGGAATACCATAGACATCACCGCAAAATGTATGGAAGAAATTCCAAACTTTAAAAATGTCTGTTTAAAAAAAAAACAAGGATAAAGGTGTAAAAGAGAAAGACAAACCTCCATTTTTAACCATTTCCATTATTTTTATCAAATGAAAACTAAATTTTAAGAAATTTATTTTTAATCCCTTTTTCTGTATGCCTTAAATTCCCTTATGTAAACAATCATGTCCCTAAACTTCATGATTGTTTACATAATATTTCAAATAATGCTACATTACTATTTATCTTATAGTTAATAAGAAAAATTTGTTCCTATACTGGAGTGTTTGAAAACTTCTATGGTATTCCCAAAAATAAAAAAATAAAAAACTATAAAGCAAAGGTTCATATAGAAATCTGACAAAAACTCTCCTTGATTCGAGTGTTTAATTTGTTGGTTTTTCATCTTTTCTTCCTTTTTGTGTTTTTCTATTCTTTCAATAATATACGAGTCCAGATCCTAGCCTGAAAAACAATTACCCAATTATATCATATGAGTATGAGTTTAGACTAAGTGAAAAAAATTTAATACTTGGTAGATCTATTTATCTTTGGAAGTTTATATTATATCTTTGAAACCATTTACGTGGATATGGTCTCTGTGCATACATTTTGACATGTGTATTGGTGAAATAAAAAATTTTAAAACTTTATCACACATGTCAAAATATGTACTAAAAGCATGGTTTTGAAAAGTAGACTAGACCGGTAGATTTTATATGTTTTTAAAATCCAAATGTAACCGGTGAACTGGTCGGTTCAACTGATAAATTGGAACCAGTTCACGGTTCAAAGTGGTTCAAGATACCCCGTGTTTTCATTGCTCAAAATTGTTTGTCTTTTCTTAAGCCTTATTCTTTTGTGTTTTCTTCAGGCGTAGACTATTCTCAAAAGCAGGTGACTTGAATAAAACTCCACTGAAGGTCCAAATAGGATGCTCCACCTGAGCAGCTAAAAATGAAAGAAAAAGAGAGAAATACATAAGAGAAATTGTGATGTTTCATACCTAATTGGGCAGATAAGAGCATTTTTATTGTGCTCTATCAAAATGAAAGTGAACAAATGGGTAGGCTGAGATTTGAGAAGCTTGGTACATAACGAAATTAGTTGATGGGGAAATAACCGAGAAATGAGAAAAAAAAAAACTGGTCTTTCCCAATAGGATTTTAATAATATTAGAGAAATGTGATGGATGTGATGTGCATCGAGTATTGAACAAAATTTGATAAAGCATGTCAGCATCTCGAGCCAACTCAAATTAAACTTTGGAAATGAAGTGAAAGGAAAATAAAAAATCTACAAACCTTTTATCTTTATAAAATTGAGTTCGTTAATATTTTTATTTTAAATAATTAACTGTTAACCACCTACAATTTTTTATTTTTTCTAAAAAAATTGACTCGTTTGAATTAAACATTAAATCTCAAAAGAAAAAAAAATCTCACTTCCATTTCGGATATGAATCGAATCTTAAATCTTTATAATTCACAACTTCCGATTTATTTACCAGATCAAAATCTCAACCACTCATACATTCTCTGTTATCTCATTAGTTATTTACTTACTTTAAAATAATTTTATTGAATTCATATATTTCATAACAAATTTAATATGACACAAATTTAATATTTTTGCAATAGTCTGCAACTATTAAAGTATTTTTTTCAATTCAAGTTATTTTTTTCATCATTTTGATTCTATTCCGATATATATAACAATTTTGAAGTCAATTTGGATTTACATTTTTCTTTCTGCAATCAATTCTTCCGGTGGGTTGTAACATTTAAAACTTTGGTTTTTATTTTTATTTGGAATATAAGTAATTATTTGTGTAATTATATTACATGTTTATATTAAATTATAAAATATAGTAGTATTTTAGCGTGTTTTAAGAAATTCAGTTCGATAACTGATTTTTACCAGTTGAACTTTAAATACATAATCCTTTCATCGGTCCATATTTGAAAACCATAATTAAAAACCAATTAATTTTCCACGTCAATGATACCATAAAACCATATATTTTCCCACATTATACAAACATGCTCAAATCTCATAAGTCTTGGAATATTTTAAAAAAAACCATCCCTAATTGACTGTAGGCCATAATACCAATTTGGGTTGAATGTTATTAAAACCGGATCGGAGGTCGAACCGGTTGGATTTCTGGTTCCCGATTTTACTGGTCGAACCGGCTGGTCCGATCCGGTTCGACCGGCCGAACTGGGAAAAATACAAAGAAAAGCATCGGACCGGACCAGCTTCCGGTTCCCGGTTTTTCCGGTTGAACCGGCCGGTCCGGTCCGGTTTTAATAACATTGTTTGGGTTAGCCTTGGAAAGTATGTAACTAAATGCAATTTCATAAATAAAATAATAATATATAGATAGAGCAACAAAACAAAGATAACAATAAATTCCATCTTTAAAAAGAGAAGCTATAGTTCACCAAGTATATGAATATTAGCTTGCAAGCAGCCCACTCTAATTGATGAGATAAGATTTTGCACGTGGTAATGTTTTACAACATGGTGTATATATATATATATATATATATATTTTTTTTATAAGACAACATGGTGTATATTTAGTGCTTAATTATATTAAATTCGATCAATATAGATATATATTAAATTTTTCCTTAAAATAAAAGAATGCAGTCCACAGGCTCAATGCATATATTCATATTGTGCACATGTGAACAACTCGACATCTTTTCAAAGTCAAATTAATACATTCTCCCGTAAAATCCAAAAGGATAGATACTAAGGTCATCAATTATTTATCACTTAATGTATTTTATAGTTTATGGTTCACTTTAGTTTTACTTTAGAATATTAAATATATTTAAATTATCTTTAAATAATTAAGATAAACTTTTTACTATTTAAGTTTGAATAGTCATAATTTCATTCTATTTCTTGACCTAGAGATGACATAATTTCTTTCCATTCATCTATTATTGATTTGTGGTAATTGTTAAAATTTCATTGACCTAGCACACAATGAAGCAGTATGACATACTCTACAAATTCTCGCATAGAAAGAAATATAAGTAATTGTGTTATTTTTTAACGTGAAACGTATATTTCTTAATTTCGACTTTCAGAAATCATGAATTTGCAGTGTGCTTGTAAGTGATATATTGGAACGTTAGAATGTAACCAAATGCAAAAGAAAAAAAAAACAAAACAAAACAAAAAAAGAACTTTAGCTTTTTTTCTGCTACATTTATCATTCACGTTCTCTAAACTAGTTTTTTCTTTGTCATTATCGTGTTTTAGTTTATTGTGTTGAATATTTCTGATAATTTGTTGAGCTTTCACTGCGCAATTATCTTCATTGATTGTGGATCAACTTCTACCCAACATTAATTTTATAGTTTTACCGTTGGGTTAATTAATTAAGCTTCCATCTAAATTGAATGACATGTACATGTCGGTTTTTCATCTTAAGTTACTAATTATATCTATATATCTCTTTTTAAACAAGATCGTTCCAGATCTGTCAAACTTGTTGATGATACAAAGTATGTCGCAATACTAATGTAATGTGAAAAAGTACAGATTTTTATTGTTTTATCAAATTTTTTATGTGTTTACTTGCTTTTATGTCAAATTTTTCTTTTTTTTTTTCGTGATTGTTTTTTTTTCTGATTTTTGTAGATTATTTCGTTTGATTTGAAAGGTTCATAAAATTTGAGGTATTTGCTTAAATAAAGGAAAATGATTAAGTATAGTTTGTGAAAACAAAGTTTGATCTTTTTCATTGAACAATAGTTTAAAACCGCGAGTAAATGCTACAGCGTTAATGTGAAATTCATTCATTCCTACACCTTGTTCTTCTCAATTAAATTATTTCAGTACTTTTTATATAATTGCAAATAGTACGGTAATATGTAAAAGAAAAAGGGATTTTAGTCCATGAAAATGTAGTATTAGCAAATATAATGAGGTAAGGCGTGTGGTTAAACAATAGGTCTTAATCAGGCATATTTTTTACTCGCCTGAAAACGGGACTGAGAATCCCGTTTTTACTTTGCAAAGAAAACGGGACACTAAGTCCCATTTTGAGTTATTCAAAAAAAAATAAAGAAGAAAAGAGGCTGACAAGTGACTGGGCGCAGGTCCCGTTTTCATTGTCTGAAAACGGGATTAGCAGTCTCGTTTTTAGTGAAGCTACGTGCTGCAGCCTTTGACTGCAGCACAGTAGCTTTTCCTCCCCTAAATATTTCAGTTAAACACCCTCCCCCTCATTCTTTATTTCATTTACCATTTTTTATCTCATTTTCACATCCCCCTTTCTGTTAAACAACCCTCCCCTCATTCTTTCCTTTAACATTTTTTTCCCATTTTCACATCCATCTCATTCTCTATCTTTAACTCAACTCTCTAATATTTCCCCTTAATATTTCAGCTTAAAGGTAAGTTGTATTAACAACACTTTTTTTTATATTTTTTAGTGTATTAACAACACTAATATTGTGTAATTTTTTTACAATTTTCAGGGTACTAAAAAACTTCAATTTGAGGTATGTAACTTATTCGAAGTGTTATGCACATTATTTAATGTTAGTGTTGATGTATGCGAATTGATTAGTGTTAGTGATTTAAGGTATGTATATTATTTGCATTTTTATACAAATTAATTAGTGTTAGTGTTGATGTATGCAAATTAATTAGTGTTATTTATAAAATGAAAAATGGATTACAAATTGATTAGTGTTAGTGTTCATAATTAGTGTTATTATGAAACTAGAAGATGAAATATATTAAAAAAAAAATTGTTTTAAAGAATTATTGTTGGATAATATCGAAATTAAGATGAGAAGTGTTACAAATATAGTTCAAAGGAATAAATCAATAAAGCGTATAGGTGAGTTTAGGTTAAATATGAATTAATATTTAAATAGTTTAGCAAATTGAAAAGAAAAAAGAAATATTAATTTGATGTATGTGATTTTAGGTTAAACATTAATTAATATTTACAACTTTAATTCCTTTTTATTTTTTTAGCCCAGATTATATTTTTTAAACTTATTTGAAATGTTTAGATTTTTTGGTAATATATTTACTTAATTTAATTAAATAGAGTTGTCAAAAATATGTGTTATTTAACAATGTGTAACAAACAAAAATTAGATTAGTGCTTAATTAGGGAAAAAATGTTTACTTCCGACACATTTTAAATTTAAATAATAACTAAACAAATTCTTCAAAATTTCATAAACAAATTATGTTGTTTTAATTTCAATACATCGAAGTAATAAGCATTTTTTTTTTTGAAAATTGAAGTTGAGTGAATGAGAAAATCTATACATGGCTGATATTGATTGTTGATTCTTCGCGTAGATGGCTCGAATGGTGAAGTGTCCGATATGTCCTAGATTTCCATTTCAGTTCCAGAGACTGAAAGATAGAATGAGACAAATTGAGAAAATAAAAATTGCGAGAATGAGTAGACATAATGATATAGATGTTATTGCTGAGCATCTGATAACCTTGCATGCAGAAATGCAAGAGTACATTTGGATAGGGGTTTTGGGTTGGGATTAAACCAAAGGGAAATGTACTTATTTATGCTTGGGTCATTGAGGCACTATTCGTTGAAAGCAAAATTGGCTGCTTCGTATCATCAATCTGGTGAGAATTATAAGAAAACAATTAGGATCTTTATAACTCGATTTATATGCAGTAGTGTCAGTCGATCAGAGATAAGTTCCTTAAACCTGAGGAGTGGACCAAAAGGTCATTAGAAGAAGAAGTGTCAATGGTACTTCATCTCTTGAAGACTTGAAGGATTTAGTTTTTAGGTCCATTCCAGTTAGGAGGATAGTTTATTATACATGATGAGTGTTGTTCTATTATCTTGTGAACCGTGTTTGCCTAAGTTTGAAAATAATGTACATTTTTATGGTTAACTTAGTATGTATTACAAATTATTTAATGTACGTGTTTATTTATATATCGTGAATAATGTGTTAGTGTATGTGTTCGTTTATGTGCAATTTTTTTATAGAAAAATTACACCGTTTGGTAGGAAAAATACAATATAGTAAGTACGATATAATATGAAATAAAATAATTAATATGTTTTGTTTAATCTTATTATTATGGCGAATAATATTGACCCACGATACATTTTGTTCGTAAATGATAATGATAATTACACGATAACATGACAATAATAAGTGCTCATGAATTGTAATTTAATAATATTTAAAAATATTAAGTTAGTAGCATTAATTTGTGTTGGTATCAATATTGTAGTGAAAAAAAATGTCGCGCAACAACCATTACATTATCTACTGGGGTGGAAGAATGACTATGAACGAAAATATGTTTCAGTATGATATGGCTGGCCCATCATCCATGCAAAAACGTGTGAAGGTGAAGAGAAAGTCGTCTTTCGAGAGTCTTGTAGAAAAGATATCAACGGAGGTTGGATTCGGACATGGTAGGAGGATCGTAAAACTCATGTACAAGTATCCTATTCCACCAAATAAATGTCGTTACATGCATATTAGTGGCGATGAAGGCATCGATTTCATTCACTATAATCTGGACAACATTGAACACTATAATACGGCTGAGCTGTTTGTTGAATATGACGTTGATGCTGCCCAAGAAGAACCACCGACTAATTCATTCGAGCAAACTCATCCGGTGTTCACATTTGGTTCTCCGGAAGCCAATAACCCAATGGGATTTCAATCCATTTCAAATTTTCAATCTGGCGATGTTGGTGTATCCGATCCTTTTCGATATACTCCACCTACACTTCAAGGTGGGCCTTCTACTGCCACTGAGGAATTCTTGATGACGGATACATTTGGATTGTACAATGTTGGTTCCAATCAACCTTAGGTTGCATCAAGTGATCAATCCAATCCAACAAATAATGAAGCCGGAACTTCGCAAAATGATGATGAAGAAGCAGAAGATCCGGTTTGTGCTTACATTAATGGAAGCAGGGATCCAAATGACGTGGACGTGGATGTGATAGAAGATGATCATATCGTCACCGAGTTAGACTTTTTCGCGGATAGTGAAGATGATGACGAAGAAGAGCCCATACCACAACTTGATGATAATGAGGGCGGTGCACCGCCTGATATGTTTGATTTAAATATGACTCCTTCGGTTGAGGAGGAATGGCATGGTATTCCACCTAGTGCTCCATTATCAGCCTTCGAATTCCCGGGTCCTACATATACAGAGATGCAGGAGCAAGATTATGTAATATGCCAATGACATCGATGAGGTCAGCACGTGGGATGGAGTCTCGGATTTACGAGTCGGGTTAGTTTTCCCCGGAAAGAAGGAAGTGCAAGCGGCATTGAAAATCACGTCCATGAAAAAAGGGAGGAGCATGAACAAACTGATAGAGGGAGATGTAGAATATATAAAATAATAGCTGGGAGGAGTTTTGCAAAACCAGTTTATAAAACAATTGGCGTGGGAATCAAGTATTGATTCCCACGCCATGTAGCTGCAGTCAATAGACTGCAGCTGCCACATGCATGAAAACGGGACATGAAGTCCCGTTTTCAGGCACTGAAAACGAGACTGCAGGTCCCGTTTTCAGCCGGCTGTGACTGGGCGACAGTTTTTGTCGCCCAATCGGTTGATTAATTTTTTTTAAATTATGAAAACGGGACTTGAAGTCTCGTTTTCCGTGCAAATGAAAACGGGATTTCCAATCCCGTTTTCAACCCAGTCAAAAGTGTGCCTCCTGGAGAAATAATATTAAACCCAACATCCAATTCCATTTTATTTGTTAAAAATGCATTTTTTAG
>CAOJBI013474737.1:0-14135 GCA_948277035.1 Euphorbia corollata
CTGAATTACAACGGATATCGAGTAGTCCGTCACTAAAGGCAACTGAATGTCAAAAGTGTGACAAGAATCCGCCATTGCTGGAAAGATCCGAATTGGGGAATTCTTCATCTTCTCCGGTGGAATCCTCTGTTTCTGAACAAACACCAATCGAGCCCAATTCGAGGAAAAGGAAATCAATTTCAAAGGGAAAATCAAAAGAAACTGAACAACCAAAGGTAATTTCAATTCAAATTCAACTAAATAGAACATTTCCCTTATTTCTGAATTTAAATTCAGATAATTTCGACATTTTGCAGGAAGCAGAAACAGAGGATTCAAATGCAAAGAAAAACAAGGGGAACGTTAAAACAGAGGAAGAAGAGAAACAGAACAATGCGAATTCGAAGCCACCTGAACCACCTAAAGATTACATTCATGTTAGAGCTAGAAGGGGCCAAGCTACTGATAGCCATAGCTTAGCTGAAAGAGTGAGATTTCTTAATCACTCACTAATCCATTCATTTACATTAATCATTTTCGCTTAAATTTTTCGGTGTATTATCAGGTTCGTAGAGAGAAAATTAGTGAACGTATGAAGCTTCTTCAAGATCTCGTGCCTGGCTGCAACAAAGTATGACTATAATTATAAATTTATACTGAATTCAATTTATCTGAATTTTACAGAGTTTGAGATTTTTTGTTATTGCTTACAAACTTAGGTGACAGGAAAAGCTTTAATGCTGGATGAGATTATAAATTATGTGCAGTCATTGCAACGCCAAGTGGAGGTAATAAAATGCATAAAATTATGATGAACAAAAACTATGTTTGGAGGGTTTAAAGTTAAGATGAATGATGATGGTATAATTTTTCTTTTTTAAATATCTTTCTAATTATTTAGTATTGTATATGGAGCAGTTTCTCTCCATGAAGTTATCTTCTGTGAACACCAGGCTGGATATCAACATGGATTCTCTCGTTTCAAAAGATGTAGGTTTTTCTTTCGACCAAAAAATATGTTATCAAAAGAAAAAGAAAAAAAAGGATAAATGTTCGGCTTTAAATATGTAATGTCAATCTAAATTTTCAAAAGTTCGTAATCTGATAGAATATAGGAAAATTAAAAAAAATGAAATCTGACATGTGATGTTAGGATAAATTGATGTATTTTTTCAAGTTAAATGAATTAATTTTAATTTTTGAAAAAGTAGCAACAAACATTTAGAAAAGACCTCAAAGATTTCGGATGCATTAGACTTATAAAAAAGTCACGGTATTTTTCAACAATTAGTCACAAATAAGCCTTATAAATTCTCTTCTAGAAATGTACGTGAAATTCAAATACAAGTCTTTTCTCGCATACTTCGTCTGTGTTACTAATTATATATCGAAAAATGGACTGAATTGGTAACAGATATTTGAATCAAGAAGCCAAATGGATAATCAAATATTCCAAATGGATACCTCGGCGTCAGCCATATTTGTGCAACAAACACAGCCAAACCCACTCACTCAATGCTCAGTGGACCCTTTGGGTCTCAATTTGCACCGGATAGTCGAACCGTTTAATCATTGTGGCCATCAAGTAAATTAATTGTACTTAATTTATTTAACTCCTTAGTCACCCTTTTTCTTTCTTTTTTTTACTTAATTATCATTTTTTTTTTGTTCATGTTTCAGTATTCAACATTTTCCCAGGATGACCTTCAAACTATTGTACAAATGGGTTTTGCCCAGAATCAGGCGAATAACTTATCTGGTAACTAAAAAATTAATACAATTTAAATACCTGATTAACTTTTTGATTAAATGTCATTTAATTAATGCAGGTGCTAATCAAGCCTCCCACTTGAAAACTGAGCTTTAATTGGATTCTCTCCAACTAAAATATTCTACTAAATGGCGTGTTAAAGATGACTAGTCCGCAGCAGTTTAACGAATGCTTTTCCAGGATATATTATTTCACATATTTTCTGGAAAATTTTACAAAGAAAAAAATAGTTCCAAATTTCTTTTAGGTTTGTTGATGGACAACATATATAGATTTTTTCCTTGATGCTATATAATTTTTTTTTTCTTTTTTTATCAAGGATTTTGTTATTATTTTTTCACTATTGTTCTCTGTAGAATTTTTGGAAATATCCACTGTAAAATGTTAGAACCAATTATAATTATGTATCCTTGGTGCAAATTATTGAAGCACCATTTGTAACATATAGTTCTAATTAAGTGAAAAAGTAATTATCACCTTCCAATGTCTTATTTGAGTATTAATGCCATATAAGTTTGGTATTGCATTTCGGGGCCTTAAAACTAATGTTTTCTGACTTTTAAAGAAAAATATTTTTACACATAAGATGGTAAAAAACAGGGAACAACAACCAAAAAATTGCTCTAGTTCATTCCTGTTAATGACGGACAAAAGAATGTCGTTTTCAATTATGCAATTACGTGAAATTGAACAAGAACTAATTTTGGAGTTATTCAGAAAAAAATTGTAAAAAAATCACATCATATTAACATTTACTAGATCTTATAATCTTATGGATTGATTCTTTCTTGTGTTGGTAACCAGCTGTATTTGTTGGGGCTTTTCTATTGAAAGTCTAATTTCAGTGATCAAGACATTGATTAATCTTATAATTTTAATGTTTTTTTAATCTTTTGAGCTGCTGGTGGGGTCAACCTTGCACAATTTCTGGCACAAACTGAGTTTGCTGTAATTATTCATTTTATTAACCAATAAGAGAAGCTTCTTTAATAATTTTAATTAAAATTTTACTATTCTATTTTTTTAGAAAAATCAGTCAAGCAAATTTTGGAGGTTAGAACTACCCCTTTTATAGTAATTAAAAACTAAAACAATAATTATTAACATCAAAAGAATCCCAGGTTGGCCAGTGGTGAGATTCTGACTAGACACAATGAATCATTGAGCTTTATAATTTATTAGTAGGTTAATTAATTCACTTTTTTATATAAAAATAGTTTATTAGCGTTAGTTAAAAACAAAGGAAAAGAAATAGGAAAATGGTAAAATTAGTGGGAATCATGTATTGAAGATATTTATATATTGTATTGTTTTCGGGAGAATTGGTGTCATTCTCGTTTATAAATTTTTAATAAAATAATATATTTTGATATTGAACAATAAATTTTACTTTTTAATATTTAATTAATTAAAAAATATTTATTATTGATTTTCAGAATTTTATGGAAATATTTGAAAATAAAACTTTATAATAAAGCAACCTAGGTGATTATTAATAAATTTTTGTTATAACTAAATATATGATTATGATTGCGAAACATCTGCTTTTAAAATACAACAAACAACAATTAGTAGTACTTATTGCTATGCTAAACCACTTATCTAACTTTTGGAGATTTTACTTTATAAAAATATTGTATAATTGCATTGATGGGTCCATTATTGTTTTGCAGATTAATTTAATTTATTAATCACAAAGATGCTATTTTTTTTTTGGTAACATAATCACAAAGATGCTATGAATGTGGTGGAAGCGGGTACAGAACAGTAGAAAGAATTGTTTAATTTTACAAATATCATTGTAAGGTATAAATTGTTAATAGAATATTAATATTTATAATTAATTTAGATTTTAGAAATGTTAATGTGACAGAATTTGTCCCCATAAAAGTCTATAAAGGCCAATCATCAAATCATAGGACGTGTCTAGGGATTGGCTTTTGTAATGTTTTCTAATTTAATAAATAACTTTTTTTGATAATGTATTTATAATTTGGCTTTTTATTCATGTTAAGCAAGGAATTAGAATCTTTAATATGAAACAAACAAAATGAGTGGACAGGTAATTTGTTGCATAAATCATCAATTAATGAATACATAAATTTATTTTATTTATTAAAAAAATACATAAGTGTGAATAAAGACAAATGATAACATATTAAAGAATCTTCAACAATGACACCATATAAGTTAATCAGTGTAAACAACACAGTGTATTAAGAATGTGTACCTCCATTGATACGTGAAAAAAAAAACTCATGCCACTGAATTATATGTTGGATAGATATTTAGACACAGAAGAATATGATATTTAACGAAATTAACATAGTTATTTCGTGGACTTGTAAGTGTAAGAAAGCTACAAGTTTTAAAGTTGGATAGGAAAATCATTTATTGATGAAAGGTCATGGGTATGGTAGCTCCAAGAATTATTTTGATCAATAAGAGGTTAGGCAAAGTGTTAATGCATGATGTGCACTGTATATTACCAGTATAGGACCTACATGCAAATGAGAAGGCAAGAAATGAAATCAATGACTAGCAATGTTGTACTAGGAGACAAGTTAACGCTCTTGTTTTGGACGAAATCCAGTTATTTTGGATTACAATGTAGTTATAAATTTACGTTAAAATAAATTTAATTTACTTCATTTCAGTTTAGTTCAATTCAATCTTTAGAAATTGAAAATAAAAATAATTTACACTCATTAGTTATCCCTAGTCAAAGTATATTAATCGCATGGCAGTAATTAATTGATTTGAGTAAAATGAGGAATCGCAACTCCTAACAACACTTGAAATGGACTCGTTTTATTTTAAATTTCAGACGGCGGTGGTGGAAGGAGGTCCGCGAGTTAGAGCCTTGAAGGCATGGTAGAATATTCTTTGTTTTTTTGGTAATATATACAAGTATCTCTTTGAAATATTTTTATTCGTCGCTTAATTACAGTTAAGACTCCTCACCTCTTCCAATAAATATATTTAGTGAGATTCGAACTCAGATCTCCTCTAACTTGTCAGTCTACATTACTAGTAATATTACATCAATTAATATGGCACAATTTTTCCAACAAGTGAATCTCTCGTTAATTTGATTATTTTAGATGGTCAATGCGGCTGTTATCTGCCCAACCCTTCCCCCACCATTATTATTTAATAGTTTTATTAGACTAACAGTATAAAAGAATCATAAAAATAAGGGTAAATAATTATAACCTCCCCGTGTTTATACTAATACACTACTACCTCCCTATGTTTTGTCATTATAATTAAAACCTCCTTAACTTTTGATTACATCCAACTATTACCTCCTTCTGTTGTATTTTACAATATTTCCATCCAATTAGCTGAGGTGGCATATTTTCAATGATAAAAATATCCTTATCTTCTCTACTTGTTAATTTACATTATTTGCTTTCTCAAATACGTATGTTCATCTTTCTTTTTTCTTCCTTTCCTACTTATTTCCTCTATTTCTTTTAATCTTTCCTTGGTTTGGTTGAACCTCACCTTTGACTGCGACATTATAATTCTTCTACAAATCATCTTGTTGATCAAAGAGGAAGAACAAACTCTTCCATGCGTCACATGGTAAGTATTGAGAATAGGGTTTAAGGTTATGATTTAATTGTTTAGCAATAGAGTTCAAATAAAAAAAATATTCGAGAATACCCTTTTTATACAATTCTAATGCTACTGCACTTGATTTTCTATTGAATAATTTTGTTTCCATATTATGATTTGGTAAAATTGAACAGAAGGTTGTTCCTGCTGTTTGTATTTTGTAATGGACATTGTTAGTATTAAAGTTAAGTTAAATTAGAAACAAATTTTTGAAATTATGTTAGTATTCAAAGAATTGATAAATGTTATTGTCATAGTTGTGCTTAAGATATTACCTCACCTGTATCATGAAATTGAGTAATTGACAAGCAAATATTAGACCATTAGGTATTGAGATTGATTATAATTCTTATGTATATGTATGTATTAGTAGAAAAAGTATTAACTTGATCATTTTTTCAAGGTTCTATTAAAAGATTCAACAACCCAAAGTTAATTATTTCTTGGCAATATTTTTGATTTTTTTTTTCAGAATTTAGTATTATTGCGAAGATTTAATACTTTGTTTTAAGCTTTGTAAACTTGACCTTGTCTTTGTTAGTTTTATGTTCCATCTTTTTTTTAAAATTGATTCAGACTAATTGATAGGCTTGAAGATGAGTAATAAGATAATATAATGAGCAAGAAAAGTATAAGACCAAATATTAAAGAGTAATAAGAAAGAAACTAGCGAAACAAAATAATGAGTAAATAATATAAATGAATAGTGAAAGAAGAAAAGGGTAATTTAATTTGTCATTAAAAACATGTCAATTCATCTAATTGGATGGAAAAGTAATAAGATTTAACGGAAGGGTGTTATAGTTGAATGGAAACAAAATATAGGGAGGTTTAAGTTGTTACGAAAAAACTTAGGGAGATAGTAATGTATTAATACAAACCCTAGGGAGGTTATAATTATTTACCCTAAAAATAAATACACAATATGCTGTCTTTTTCTATTTACAGTTAGCTTAAAGAATCAGTCCGCATTTAGCAATTCCTTGATGGTAATATTTTGCAGGCTCCAACTATATAAATGAGTAATTAACTAGTGCTACAATGGCAGGGTTGAAAGTGGAGGTGAAAAGTAATAACGTTGAAAGTGATGGTGTGAGGTTTTAGATTCAGTCTTTTTAAAAAATGCATATTCTTAAAAATAACAAAACTAATGGTATAGTGGTTGGGTTGAAAGTGAGTTTTATTGGGACGGGGAATGCATTTCATATCCCCATTAAAGTTTTGGGAAAAAATTTTCCTCATTTCCATTCGTATTAAGGTTTTGATGATGATATTTAACTCATTTTCCATAAGGGGTTGCGCAATTCCTCATCAAAATAAATACATGCATATATTTTTCCAAGTTTCATATAAACAAAATAAATTTGTATGTCAACACTTTGAAATAAATAATAAAAGATCAAACTAAATTTTTGTTTCATAATTTGATGCTAAATAAATAAAATGTTTAACACATAGCATAAAAAACATTAAACAACATACATAGAATATATAGTTCAATATTGCTATTAAGTAATCTACACTATTTTGATATAAAATATAAAAAATATTTGATATTTTGAGTACATTTTGGGAATATCAGAGGATTCCTAGACATGATTTAATATTTATCAAGGTCGGAAATTTATCAGATCGGAGAATGCATTTCTAATCTTGATCCATCTCCATTAAAGTTTCGAGGATAAAGTTTATCTATCTCCACCTCACGGGACGAGGACCATCTCACCACGGCGGGTCTCCAAGGACCCGTTTTCAATCCTATACGGTGGTTAGGTTTGTTGGACATAAAATCCATTAAGTTGTCCTCAATTGAAGTAAAAACAAAAGGAAATGGAAAACGCTTCGAATCTCCGCAAAAGAGATTAAAGAGTCCCGACAGTTCAAAACATCAACCAAAAAACAGTAACGAGAATAAGAATAAGTTTGTTTTTTAGGTCATGAAATATTATGATTAGGGTAGGTCCCCTCTTTAATTTGGTGCTGATTTACTCGATATTACCGGACCAATACTTTAGGTTCTGCCAGTAAAAACTTTGTAATTTTGTGTTCTTGTACGGTTCATTAAATATAACTCTATTAAAAAAGCACAAGTATATTAGATCCAAATGAAAACAAAAATTCTTAAAAAGAAGCATTTGATGTCTATTTTATAGACTATGAGAAATTGATTAAATCATAATCTAAAATACAATTCTAATAAATACTTGTAATGATAAAACATGAAATAACCATATGTTCTTTTACTTATATTATAAATATGTAGATATTAATGTACTTTTACATATAAATTATTTTTATCATATTAATAGTCCGATAAAATCAATTATATCGCGTAACAATAGTTTCACCAGATTAATGTTCAGTAGGCTGATAAAAACTCTAATAAAAATATTGGATTTATTCAACTTGAGTTAAGTTTTCTTTTTCTTTTTCTTTTTTGAGAAATAAGGTGACATTTTAACAATCTTATTGATTGTCGGATTTGAACGCACAACCTTATACTTGAAAATTTTCAAGGGTGATGACCACTAAACCAAAGTCTAGTGGTTAACTTAAGTTAAGTTTAGTTATGATTATCAGACCCGGCCCGGTCACTCGAATCGGTGAGGGTAGAGATTTAAGGGTCAGTGGATCAACCGAACAATATTCAGGGTTCAGCCGATTTAGAATAAATATATTAAATATTATCATTTTCATTGTTTTACAAGCTTAACGGTAATAAAAAACAAATTGTCTAACACGAAAAATATGGTCTAAATAAGAAGAAATATTAAAAACGAAATAATCTAAAAATATTCTTTGAGATTACACGCAAAAATTTCTAAAACAACTATTTATATATTTATTTAGAGTAGTACCAAATAATTAAACATAAAAAAAATGTAGGTAAAGGAGTAGAGGACTTAGTGAAACTAACTTCGCTAAATGTTTAAATTATTTATGCTTTACAAACTAAGATCTAATAAATTTTTATTTTACCACCTAAAGAATAAATTTTAAGGTAAACTTCAAAAACATGTCCTATGGTTTGATCATTTTGTAAAAAAGTTTTTATGGAATTTCTTTTTTGCAATTGAGTGTTTGTAGTTTTAAAAGTTGGTAAAAATGGGATAAAAAATATTTTTCATTAAAAATAATAGTGTTACATAAGGTATTTTAATCAATTCAAAAATCCTATAATTTAACATATTATATAAGAATCCTATATAAAATTTTGAGTAATTTTCAGAAAATCTTCATTTTATTATGATTTTTTAAAAGTTACCATCATATTTAAATTAAAAAAATAGTTGTACTTCTCGAAAAATTCTAAAATTTAAAACTAAGGTGTATTATATTTTTAGTAATAAAGTTGTAAACTTTCAATTCAAAATGGACAAGATTACTCATTTTTATAACGTAATTAAAAATCCTCATTTTACCAACTATTGAAACCACAAGGATCCCTTTGCCAAAAAAAAAATGCACAACGTCCTTTTTGCAAAACGTCCAAACCACATGACATGTTTTTACGTTTACCCTAAATTTTATCTAATAGTTGACCTAATTACCCAGCCGAGTTAACAGGTCAAAGGTCTAACCGGCCAGGTCATCAGGTTTTTGAATGGTCACATATATGTAGTAGGCTTTTAGTATCATCCGGCCCTTTTCTTGTCACCGGGTCCGGGTTTTACTGGTTCGACTGATCAAACCGGGTCTTACAACATGGATTTTAGTATATTCATAATTTACACTTGAACAAGTTGAATTGAGAAGCAAATTAATAGTTTCTCTTTCTCTAATTACTTTGCATTGCATATTACATTCCCCTAGTTAATTAGATTGTAATGAGTTTGATGATGGTTTTTTTCTTAATAAAAATTTCAATTACTTTGCCCGTTATTGTAATTGAATGAGTGGTTTGATGAATTCAAAAATAATACATAACACAGTGAAATTTATTTCGTTACCATGGTTTACACTGTTCGTACTTAAACATATTAGAATCCGTAAAAGAAAATAATATATAATCATTTGATTCAAACAACCTTATAATTTCAATTATCTGATTTGCCCTACAACTTTACAATTTTTTGGGGTTTTCTGCATTTTTAAGTATCTTACCCTTGCTCCCCATTTTCTTCCTTTTTTGCCACATCCCAAATTTTTGCTAGTAATTACATGTCTAATGTTCATTAAAGGATTAATTTTGGTCTCCGGCTTAATTTGAAAGCCAGAACTGTAAGGCCAAACTGTTAGCATACACATATGATAATTGATACCCGATAAGCCGTAGTGGTCAAACTGGAACTTCACAAGTTGACTTTAAATTATTGGCCACGTACATGAAAGGGTATTTTAAGTTGGGACTTTGTTCCATTACATCTTTTAATTTTTAAAAGGTTCTCTCACTTCCTTTAACTTAATGAAATTAAACAACTTTATTATTTAAAACCAGTCTCACTTTTAGAGGGTGTACTCCCGGCATGTTGTTGAATGTTAAAAAGTCAAACAAATCAAAATTCAATACAAATATACTTGTAAAGTTTTGAAAATCACTAAAATAAAAGGAGCAAACATTCATTTTACCATATTCTTCCTCGTATCACAAACAAATCCAAATTTCTTCTTCATTCAAATTGGAAACTTTTCCAACCTAAATCCAGTTCAAATGCATGTTTAAATAAAGTGCCAATTACTGATTATACATTAAAAACTCACTAATTTAATTTTAATTTTAATTTTGAATTTGTAGAACAATAATAAGTCCTATTGTTGAAAAAAGAAAAGCAAAGATTGAAAATGAAAAACCAACACCAAAGATTCATCGTTTTTGTTTTCTCCTTCCTTGGAAAATCCACCTGTGAGCACGGGATTTTGATCCTACTCGCGAGTTCGATGATGAAACTATAATTTTTATTCTCTATGTTAGCCTTTCACTTTTACAGGGTCCTAATGTCGTCCGGGTAAAGCTCTCTGTGTTTATTTTGGATTGAAACCAACCTTAAGCCCAAAAATGAAGCCCATTCTCATGCTGAAATGTCATGTAGTTAACGACATCACCTCATGTTGTTAACGACATGACAATAGCAGAATGCCAATTTTGCAAATTTTTCAATTTTTAGGTAAAAAGCCATACATTTCCATACTTTCCGACTTTCAATGACCCAACCACACCTCTAGCCACAACCTATGACTGAATATGGCATACTTTAGGCATGCTTTGACAAAAACCAAAAAGAAAGTATGGGTTAAAGGTAAAAAGTGAAAAGTGAGATTTAAATTTGGATTGAGGGGAGCTCTACAAAAGAGAGGAGTTGAGTTACAGAAAAGAAGGATACATTTTTGTCCAAACTGAAAGCAAGCAAGAGAGGTCTCAAGTTTAGAGTTTAACTTGGGTGTTATTGATGTTCTTTAGTCCATTTTGCTAAATCATCATAATTCCACTTATAAACACTTACAAATCCGAATTACCTAGTTGAAGTTCATGGAAAGGGCATGAACTTAAGTCTCCTGGGTTTTGATATTAATCTCTAGGCAAGCTTGATGTTTAGATTCATTCCATAAGCAAAACTTGAGGTTTAGTGACTTGAGGTTTAGTTTATCTCTTGGCTCTTCCATCAAGTTCTAACATATTATAACTTGTTGTGGGTGCTTGTAGAATAAGCCTTCATCCATCCTAACCTCTTTTCCACTTTTTCACCTTTTAGCCAAAACTAACTTTAAGGGTTCAAACTTGAGAATACACCATTCTAAGCTTCCATAAGTCATCCTTCAGGTTACCATACCTACACAAAACCTTCACCTTCAAATTAGAGTCACACTTGGCTTCATTTTAAGGTTCTACACCATCTACATATACAAGAGAAACAAAGACAGCTCCCAGAGGATATCGAGGGTATTGAAGAAGTGGATCCACGGCTTTGGGGTATGCCTCTGAGTTCCTAGAGTCTTGCTTTAAACCTGTATGCATGTTGGATGTGTTTATATGGCTTGATTTGAGTTTTAACGAAATTTGGGCGATCTACATCTTTCATGTCATTAACGACATGGCTGATGTTGTTAACGACATTGTGATATTGTTAACGACATGGCATTTCCAGCAAGACCAAATTTACTTTTTGCTTCGTTTTATGTCCGATTGACCTAGAAATAACCCTTTAAACTTCAAATATGAGTTTCTTAATGACATAGAACTTAGTTTTAAGCATTTTTGGGACTTGAAATTATTCGAGAAATGTTCGGGTGGTTAAAGTCGGTTCCCTCTTCACCGAGGTTCGCTTTACTAACTTTAACGACTTCGTTTTCAAATGGATTCTGATGGCAGCCCTGTCTTGTCATATTTTAGACCTAGATTTACTTATTTCCATATATGTTATGAATTTATTGTTAGGAACCCACATGAAGGGAACCCGGTTCCCGAATATCCGACCAAACGAAACTCACATGTGGCATTTTCACTAAATAAAAATGACCAACATACTTGTGTATAAAAATGAACCATTTTTATAAAGATAAGCCTATAAAGTTTTAATTGTTTTCAAATAGACCATATGGGTCTCGCCAAATCCCAAATCGAACATACTTGGCACATTTGTGCATATTTGTGTTGTGAACTATCAATTTTGCTAACCTTCATGGATGCAGGTAGTTTAGGTTAGATGTATGTTAGGATTTACTTTCCTTCGGGTTCGGGTATTAAACATATCAATGTAACATTTGTTGGAACTCGTGTATTCTATGCGATTGTATCCCCGATCCTAATATGTATTTAATCCCCCGTAGAATAGGCGTATTTACTTTCCTACGTGTTTATTTTTCTACACTTTATATATTATTGCTTTCCTCATGCGTGCTAAACAAACATATAAGTCAAAAACACTTAGTATCCTGAAACATTATAAAGGTGGATTTCAAACCGATGTAATTTAATTCAAATGATAAATGAAATAGATAACTCATCCCAGACCGAATCTCTGTACTATGGTATTGTCTCGAACACCCCTTGGTCTAGGCTGTACCGAAAATATTCCTAGAAGAGCTGATCTGGGTGGTTACTTCATATCATAGGCTAGAGATTTAGGTCTCGAGTCTATTAAACTTGTTTTACGAACTTGTTTACCTTTCTAAACACATTATTTCGATCCAAACATTTTCAAAAACCAACACCCCCTCTCACGGCGATCGCGCAGGTCACGACGTCGTCCGCTCACAACACGCCGCTGATTTACAGTATTCCTATTAAATTCTTTGAAATTCCGACTACGTCTCTTCTCGATTCAAAATTTCATTTTGGAGGTTTAGGTAATGTTACGAATATCAAGTATACCAAACTCAAATTCCCTTACTAGTTAAGAAAATTCCCCAATTTCTGAAAGCTGTCTCGATGCCTATTGATGTGAAGCCAATTCATCGATCTCAGTGGCGTCTCCATCGAGCAGACAATGTTAGATCGGCTAAATCAGTGACACATGTTGAAACCAATTGCGTTTCTCTTAGCTTTCTCCTTTAAGCTGTTCATTTTTTTCCTTCTTATACGACTCAAGAGACGGCAACATCGAGTTTAGAGGAGGAAAATGAAAGTTGTTTTCTTTAGTTTCTGTGAAAAAGAAAAAGGCATGTATATATATGAAATTCAGAGGAGGAAGATGATATTTGGGGAAATTTATAATTAAATAATTATTTAATTTAATTGATCACATATCAACTTACCGGGAAATTATAATAGAAACCGGGTCTTGAGGACCCTTCTCCCGCATGAACGACATGTGTCTTCAAAAGTTACTTTATACTATTAATTTTTATTATTTAATAGGTTTTGGCACACATGTCATTCATGCAGGAGAAAGATCCTCAAGACCCGGTCTTTATTATAATTTTCCCAACTTACCAAACGCGCCATAATTTTCATTACTTGTCAAGTTAGATGATACATCAACATTATGGGGTAAAGTTGCTCGGTTTTGATAAATTAAAGGGGTAGGGAGGTCAGTAGAACAAAGTTAGCAACTTAAAGTTAAGGATGCTTTCTATCTATTTGACCAACATTATAAAATATTTAATTTGATTTTGAATGGATGTTATTTATATTCAACATGATCTTGATTCTTAGGGATAGTATGCTCTTACAAGTTTATTGGAGATGTGTCGTTGTCATACATTGAAAATAAACAAGTATAATGAGTGAGATACAAGTGGAGTAGATTTAGTCTTAACACAACTCAATTGGTTTTGTGTTATATGAGCTCAACCTCACTTGTATACCCACTCAAGCTATCAAGTTCAACACTCTTCGAGGCCCACAGATTCTCTACAAACGTGTCTCACTTCACTTCCTGCTCCCAGTTTGTCCCATTCATGTCATATTTTAAATTTTAGTTTGAGAGAAAAAAAATTAAGAGAATGATAATTTTATAAAATCAAATAACGAGAATGTGATGCGATCATGAAACAAATTAGTGCACTTTTAGAAATTAAGGAAGTTATAGAAACTTTTTCAAATTAAAAAAAGGGAGCTTTTCAAAAAAGGGGCTGAATGAAACTTTAATTAAGTTTTTAGGCCCTGAAAAATTATATTAAGTTTATAGGGATTGTCAAACTTTCAGTTACAAAAATAGGCCCCAGTCACCATTTTATTCCTTATTTAGAAACAGATTTACATAAATGCCATTAAAATAGTCAGGATATGTTTAATAAATGAAAATTACCGTCATGCCCTTCAACTTATATGAACGGTTCAACCCCTATTTCTACGCCGTTGACAGTTCATCTACTTCAACGG
>CAOJBI013477649.1:0-10276 GCA_948277035.1 Euphorbia corollata
TTCTATAGATCAAAATTCCTATATGCGAGGGGCAAACTGTTAGCACTGTCCGCTCGGGCCCGATGAGGACAAATACCTACTTCAAGATCCAGGATTCGACGAGAGCCAAACGGAGCCGATTTGTCGTGTTTTCAATTCAAAGATCAAAATCTCAAAAATCCACATTCCAGGGAAAGTTCGATTTAACGATTCGGACTGAAACCGGAAAAGCTGTCTCAGGCCCTGAAAAATCATAAAATGCCATTTTCGGGGCTTAAACGATCGAATTTGGCCAAAATAAGGTGGGGCTAGGGGCCATATGCCCCTAGTTTTGCTTATTGGGCCAAAACAGTCAAAATAAGCCCATATAGGTAAATAGCCCCGCGGCTAATTGCCTAGGTAATTAGCCCCACGACTATTTTCCTATCTAGGACCTATTCCCTAGCTTCCCGGATTTTCCAAGGATTTTTGTCCCCCGAGGTAAATAGCCCCGTGGCTATTTACCTATGTAAATGACCCAAGGGCTATTTACCACCGTACTATATATAGAACTCACCCCCACTTCATTTTCAAGTTCGGATTTCTGGTTTTCCCAGAGCAAAACCCGTCCGTTCTCGACTTTAAACACATCGAAACTCTGCCAAATTCAAAACTCTTAATCCAAATCTCTCAAGAATCGATTTAAGTAAAATTTCCCATGGAAATTCTCGACTTAAACTCGATAAAACTCGTTTCAAATCAGTTTTACTCGTGATTATAGATATAACTCGAGTGAAAACGTCGCCAAATCACTTCCATCAAATTGCTTTCTACTTTTTGTCAAAGTTTTCATCAAAACCGCGACAAATTCAGTCCCCTACCAGCTCTCACGTCATCCTGGAATAGTGAACAGGTAACTGAGGATATTGGTTCTACGCCTTTAACTTTCTTTAAGTTATTTCATTCGTTTTCATTAAATGTATGAGGTAAAGAGCCACTGGCGCTGCTTTACCATTTATTTCTCAATAAAATTGCATTAATATGTGAAAATGAGCTTGCAGGTGAAGACCGGATACCCTAAAACAAAGAGAACCCTATCCGGATTATTATGAGAAATCTCAAGTAGCGCCGTTGCTCTGCCGAAATTCCGGCTAGGTTTTATCACTTTATTAAGTCGTCGTAATGCCAAAATTATCTTAAAAATCATAATTCTCAATTTTTGAATAAAGTTAGTAACCATTATATCTGAACTCAGAATATCATTCTTCAGGTATAAAAATCCTACCACGGATCAGTATACCACAATTCCCGGTGGAGCTGAACCGGGTGGCGACTCTTTTTCTTAGCAAAATAGGTTTTAACTTTGTTTTCCTACTTATTATTTTCTTAAAAGAAAATCAAATTGAAAACGGTTTTCTCTTTAATAGAAATCATCCCCCAAAGATCGTAAGACTCTTACTTTCAACACCGAAACCCGGGCGGATTCGCGCCTCGTGCATTTCGACCCCGTTCACAAACACTACTTTTCGAAACCTTACAGGTGAAAAGGCCCGCCTGCTCACAACATCCAAGAAAATGGCACGATTCATCGATAAACACGTCTTTGCTAGATTCGGCATTCCCCATCACATAGTGACTGATAATGGAGTTCAGTTTCAAGGAGAAACAGCAGATTTAATCGAGAAGTATGGTATCGAGCACCATCGCTCTTCCCCCTATAGACCAAAAGCTAATGGAACAGTTGAAGTGGCTAACAAGTCAATGAAGAAGATCTTGTCTAAAATGGTTGTAACTCACCGAGATTGGGCTGATCATTTGCCTTACGCTTTATGGGGTTACCGGACTAGTATTAGAGTTCCTACAGGATAAACTCCATTCTCGTTAGTATATAGAACTGAAGCTGTCTTACTAGCAGAAATTGAAGTCAAGTCCTTAAGAGTTGCTCTAGAGGCAAAGCTGACAGAAGAAGAATGGGCTCGCGCCAAGTACGAGGAGCTAAACATGATCGATGAGAAAAGGTTGATAGGTTTAGATCATCTTCAAATGTACCAACAGCGAATGGCACGGGTTTACAATTGAAAGGTTAAATGGCAGAGTCAACCGTTAAAGGTTGGGGATTTGGTTTTGAAGCAATCTCGTAAGACACATACAGACCCCAGGGGCAAGTTCCAACCTAACTGGGAAGGACCGTATATTGTAAAGCAAGTCCTGAGCAAAGGAGCTGTCAAGATCTTGGATTTGGATGGAAATGAGTTTGTTAATCCGGTCAACCAAGATAAATTAAAAATATATTTTATTTAATGCCAAGAGCTAGTGAGGGCTTTTAGGCAAAAAAAAAGTTTATGCCAAAATCTGTACAGAGTCATAAACGACGATGGATACTTATTGGAAATAAATATTATTAACTTGTGTGTTTGAATAAAAAATTCTTTTTTGTGATGTGTTGTTTTGCTAAATAAGTTGAATGGATGCATTAATGGAGATGTAATATCGTTATTAAAAACACAACAACATAGGCATATTATAATAAGAACCCGATGTTCTTTGGTTCAGGCAAAAGTAGGGTCTAACCATTATACATATATATAAATAATACTAGAAACACTCGACACAACTAAATAGCATAATAGTTAAGACTAACATTTATTCATGACATAGGATGAGCATCTAGTGACTCGGACCTGCCTGCTGCTCATAGCACTCCTTTGTGATTCTCCGCTTCTCTTCACAAGAACTTAAAACTCGAATGGCAAACAACCAACCCTTGTAAGCCTCGCTGACTACGAGACTGAAAGGAATTGAATAATCCAGGGGAACTGTCAAGCGTTGAGCCTACCTCTCAGCATATCTTTCTGTGTAGTTTCCAATAAAAGTGCGGTCCAAATCCGAAACAGTCATCAGACATAGAACTTCAGGAACGTGTTGTACTCCACCATATTGGCGACAAAGACGGCTCGGAGAGTAGAATGTGATCTTGTCAAGACCAATCAGCACAACACCATTCATCCAGACTTGTGTTACAACCTCACTGATATCCCACCAGGGGCAGGTCCACCTGATCTTGTCCAAACACATGTTCTGAAGGATGTGAAGCCACGAAGCCATACAATGATCCCCAGTATTGATCCTCATATTCCAATAATCATTCGGTTTATAGTTGACAGTTGCAACTCGAGGAGCAGCTTGAAAGCTTATTTTTTCCATCAACCAGACCTGGAATATGCACATATGATAGATAATGGAAAACTGAATGAATTAGAAAGTATCGTTCGATTTACTTACCTGAAAGAGAATTCGGCTACCTCCTAACTTGGGGACAGATTCGGTATGAACAGAATGCATGTAAGCAAGTGTGCCAGCAAGAGAAACAGCCATTGGTGAAGCACCATTCAGCATTTGATGGATCATCGGAATAAAGTTGAAACTGCAAATACCATCCGCTGACTCGCATAAAAAGCTCCCCAACAATAGCAGACACATTAGCGGAACCCAGCTAGGATCAGTGGGAGAAGTGTCTCTGCAAACTCGTAATGCTCCATAGAGGCTCAGCCTAGAATTTTCATGACCCTGGAATATGACTTCGTGTCTAGCTGGGGCACGCATCCTGAAAAAGTCAATCTTGTTTGCAGTGAACTGAAAGCGACATTCAGGAATAGCAATTGGCATATCACCTGTAATCTTCAAAATAGCACTAAACTCTTCGAGCAAGGGGCAGAGCTCGTGATCCCCAAATCTAAACACATTGTTAATCGGGTCCCAAAGACTGATTGTAGCATCGAGAAGCCCAAGATCGAGGTTGACATAGTGAAAAATGCACCAGTTCCATAAGTGACACGACTTCAAGCGATTCCAATCCTTTTTGTTAATGTTGAACAAGAAATTGCGAAGATCTTCTCTAAAAGCGTTCATGGCATTTTAATGTGTTTTGTTTTAAGGGTGGCAAGTAGCCATACGCAGTTCAAGGGGCAATCTGTCAATACTGACAGATTACCCCGAGAAATGGATTTTGTCAAGTTGTTATGAAAGGAAGAATATCATTCATTCAGAAGTAGTGGCAATTGTTCACAAGGAAATTGTGATCAAAGCAGTAAATTGTTCATGCAGAAATCAAAAGGAAAGCATAGAAATGTAACGAACATAAGGTCCCCACATATGGACCAAACAAATAAAAAGGAAATTGTTCGAAAATCTGATCTTAAGGAGCCTACACCTAGCACTCCTAGTCCTGGTCTGGCTGATCTTCTGGTTGAGGTGCACCTAGCGGAAAGGGTGGAACATCATAAAGGCCTCCATAGTCCCCAAAGTTTGGCAGTCGGGAACGCAAATCATTCACCTCCAAGCTTAGCTGGCGAATCCTATCCTGCAAGATACAAGAGTGAATGTCAAATGCATGCATGTCATGTCATATCATATCATATCATATCATATCATATCATATCATATCATATCATATCATATCATATCATATCATATCATATCATATCATAGTATAGGAATACGTACGACGATGAGATGATTATCAGCAGTCCAAAGGTCGCCCATGCGACGAATGAATCTCTCGTCAAACTCACTATCAGCAACAAGGACCTGCATAAAGGAACAACAATGTCAGAAATACGAATCTGGATTCGCAAGTTATAAAAGCAGATATCTTACATGAGTATTCCCAACAAGAGTATGGGGCATGAGCATCTGACGATCAACAACAATATCATGGGTAGTACTGGGACATATCAGGTCTGAATAAGCCCATGTGAAAATGCTGGCTCTGAAAGTCCCTATGGCCCTCTATCATAGCAGGCACGGCCCGAGCACTCGAATAAGATCCTGAAGCACTAGCCCTCCGACCTCCCTTCCTACCCCCAGCCTAATACATTTATAGTAAACAAGAAATAAAGCAAAATATACACATGGTCACTTGCATGTACATGTTACGAGATAGGAGGAATGAAAAGAGAATTAAACATTTTACCCTCGAATTGCTAGCTCCCCTAGTGGCTGTAGCACCCCCTGATGGGTCATCATCATCGTCGTCGTCATCACCCTTGTCGGCACTCCCATCAGTATCCTCCTCAACCCCATGGATAGGCTCACGATCAACCCTAGGAAACTTGAGCAGCTCGGTGGAACAAAACTCAGCATAGGGTATAGGGGCCTCCTCACCATCCTCCCTCTCATATATTAACCCCTCCGGGCCACACATAACCTCAAAGCCCGGTGCATTATAGGACCAAAACACCCATGTAGGTACAGGAGGAGGCATTACTCTCGGAGCAGTCTTATCCTACCCTATGATCCTCTCTCCTAAATACCATTCCTCATAATAGGGGCTCTCTAAGATTAACCGCTTATAGGTAAAGGGGGTGGCATTAATCATTTCCCGCGACCATTCGGTGCTAGACCCCCAAGGCTTAGTTGGAATCTAAAGATCGTTCACTTTTTAACAAAATCAAGAGTGCATCTAATGCTTTGAAACTAAAATTTCGCATGTCATCAAGTGACTAATTTACTACTATAAGGCATTATTATTTTGTTGCATAATAAGTATATATTAAATATTATCATATTTAAATAGTATGCAAAAATTCATTTTTGATAAGCATATAATACAAAAATTTTCATTACTTTTGTCACATACATAATTAATCACAAATATATGACAAGGCATTTCAATCATGCATACAAATACATATACATAATTATTTTCTAATAGGAATAAATTCTATACCAAGTAAATAATTTTTCTAAGTACATCAGCCTTAATCCTAATTTTAACTAAGCACATAAATAATAAAAGTATTTTTCATGCATAATAAATTAAACCAAGTTTCATAACCAAGCAATGCATAATTAAATTATTTTAACATATCAACCATGCATATTTTTGTACATAAACATGCATAAATAAAAAGCGAGAGAAGGAGTTACTTACATGATTGAAGTTCAGCCCTCGAATCTTGCTCAAAATGGAAGCCCGAGATTGTGAGGACCACTTGCGAAAGTAGTACAGAAGGCGCAGAAATCGGGAGAGCCTATCATAATATTGAGCGGGCTCAAGCTTTGGAGGATCAACCATGCACATCTCATAAAACCAAATATGCAAATAAAATTTTTGTGTCAGTTAACCATTTCACAAAAATCACAATTGATCAATTTATGAATTCATTTCTTACCCCCAAAGTGAGAAGAGAGGATTTGTACTCCACGATCATGTTTCTGACGGTCTGATCAAGTGCAAAATACACTTGAGCCAAAGCAGCTCTACCCCAGGCCTTCCTATCAAAGTCGTCCAAGTCAATCAGGCTCTGTAAAATATTCAGATTCACGGCATAATCATCCTTGGAAAAGAACCAATATGTCATGGTGGCAGCCAGAAAAGCTCGAGCCTCCTGGCGAGCTGTCAAACCCTCGGGCCTATTCGGATCCATCTAGAACTTCTTCATCTTGGTACATGAAAACTTCCTACCGTCACCCCGGTAACCGATCAGCCTCTCAATAAGATCAGCGTCATAACGCATATCGAGGGAGAAATTGAAATGGATTATCTCTCCCGTGAAGCTCAACCCCGTAATGGCACAAAAATCTACCGGAGTAATCATAAACTCCCTACATCGGAGATGAAAGGTGTGGGTAGTGTCCGACCACCGGCTCAGAAGTAGGGATGCAATCTCGTTGGGAAGGCGGGGATAACCACGATGTTTGCTATATCGGCTTACAACCACCAGACGCCCGCAACTTGTATTATTAACAATCGCCTTGGCCTTGTTAGACAGGGCCTTATACCATCGGTGGCCTTGCTCAATGGTACCACAATGATGGCGTATAATCTGTAAATAATAGGAATTCGTTCACATGGCAAGCATTCATGAGAAAAATTCAGGCAGAATATTCAAATCTGCGAAAATCGCGAAAAATGGCCATTGTGGGTAAATTCACAATCGTGAATTTACCCCTATAGGTGAAATCATGATCAGGTAATTACCCCTAGTGGCCAGGTTACGTGATTTCACGAAAACAGCGCGTTTTGCTTCTGTGGGCAAATTCACGATCGTGAAATTGCCCCCAAAATCGACAGAAAAGAATTACAGAAACCGAACGCAGGCAGCATCGAATTCAAACCAAAAACAGTCCGATTTTCTCCAAAATTCACACATGCAAGCCACGAAATCAATCCTAAAACCCTAAAATCCAAACAATTTCACCTAAACAACACCTAATTCGCATAAAATTCATCCAAATAAATCAAAATTCCAAAATTGCACCAAAAAACTAAAACCAATTCAAACCATTCTAAGTCCAATTCTAGCCATCCTAGTCTATCAACAAGAATTCGATATCGAAAAATAAATTGGTAAAGGGCAAAGAAACTTACATGTTGGTGCGAAAGATGCCCCTGCTTGTCATAGGCTGGCAGGACATCGTGACCGTGCTTGATCATGTGATAAGCCATGCTAGTCGGGATCCGGTAATGGTTGCATGAAAGAAACCTTGGGATAGGGACCTCTGCTCCGTCGATGTTGTATACCTCATGCACGACAAGGCTCCCATTAACCCGAACCTTACGGGTGTTAAACTTCTACCACATGGCTACACCGAAAAAATGGAATAGAATCGGGAAGAGAGGGAAGAAGATGGAGGAAAACATGATTGCAATCCGGGATGGGGAGCAGAAACTGAAAGAAGAGGGAGAGTTAGGAAGAGGAAGTGTTCGAATGAAAGGGAAATAGGCAGTTACTGCCTATTTATCCATGTGGGCAAATCCACGACCGTGGATTTGCCCATATGGATAAATACGCGAATTTACTCCCCCATTATTGCTACAGTAAGTCGGCTTGACTGAATTCAAATTTTGAATTCTAATGGGAAAATACAAGACCGTGTATTTACCCCTAGTGGACAAAATTTTATTTTTTATTTATTTTAAGCTGTTTTCAGTCCAAATTAAAATATTTTTTCGCATATGTTTTAAAATAAACGGACCGAAGTCTAACAAATACACTTGATTTTGCATTCAAAATATTTTTGAAAACCGTAGTTCATAAACATTTTTAAATCGAAGGGGAAAAATATTTTGTTTTAAAATATATCGATTTAAGAAATGTTATTAACACACTTAATTACACGCCTGTTTCGCGTACATGAAAATTTTTCACTCATAATTTAAAAATTTATGAACGAGAGGGGAAAACTGTTAGCACGGTCCGTTCCATCCCGATGGCGAAAAATCTACCTACGTCGGTTCACCATGGATCAGTAAAGCCGGTTGGAACCGAATTTCCATTTAGGTTTTCGAGTTCAACGAATTTGAAAATCCCAAAAATTCCATTTCATGTCATTCGTTCTCTTTCTACAATAGAAACGAGAATATTCGGTCGAAAGTCAGAAAACCAGAACAGAAAAAGCTGTCTAGGGTTTAGTACAACCCTAAAAGCCCATTTTGAAGGCCTAAACGACTGATTTTGGCCAAAATAAGGTGGGGCTAGGGGCCAAAGGCCCATAGTTTTGTTCATTGGCCCAATGGGTAAATCCACGATCGTGGATTTACCCACATGACATGTCACCACTCATTGATTGCCACGTGTACACGATTCCTTAGATGGTCAAATCCATGACCGTGGAATTGCCCCTAGGGTAATTATTATGGTAATTAATGCAAAATTACACCTCAGGGTCAAATCCACGATCGTGGAATTACCCCTAGGCATAATCATTGCATTTAATTAATGAAAATTAACAGCTAAGAGGAATGGTCAAATCCACGATCGTGAATTTTTCCATCTCTGACAGACATTAAATAACGGAGTGACAAGTAGCCAATCATTGCTCAGGTGGGCAATTCCACGACCGTGGATTTTCTCCGGTCGTGAAATTGCCCAGGCAAGCATCATTACACTCCGGTGAAAGGTCGGATTTGCCCCGGCTTATCCGGATTTTTACTAGGAAAATCCACGGTCATGGATTTACCCAGTATTATAAAAGGACCTGCTCGGTCCCATTTTGGACCCAGCAGAGAGAGGGAGAAATTTGTTTAAAGAAGGGAGAAGAGAAGAGAAACGTTCTAAGCTTATTTAAGCTTTCGATCCGCATTTTATACCTAGTTTAAGTTCTAATCTCAACCCGAGTCAATACTCAACCAATCCTAGCCTAATTTTCTTTGTTTTCATCTCGAAAAACTCTAGTTACGAGTTTTATTTTCGGTCGATCTTAGTCAAGGTTCTGCCCGATTACTCCCGACACCAAGTCAAATCCTCAATTCTACTCGGTTTCGACAGGCTTTCGCGGCTCCCTGGACGAATTCGACAGGTAAACCCGAGAGTCACATACTATTTAATTGATTTTCTTACACTATTTTCTATTTACTTTAAGTTTTATTTTATTTTATGGTTTATTATTGATTTTTACTGACTTTTACGTTATTTATTTGTGAAAAATATTGTTTTGGACGTGTAAACGGGACCGGAAAAATTCCCGAGGCCAAGAAAGGAGGGGTCGAAATTTAGACCTTTATTTTAGCCATTATTTGTTAATTTTTGTGGTTATTTTATTTAATTATTTAGTTATTTGATTATTTTGTAATTTAATTAATTTTTCGTTATATTTGTAAATCCCGTTGTAAACTAACCCACTAACTGAAATAATAATAAAAATACTAACCACTAACTGAATGTATGGTTTAATTCTGCATTGATGTATGTATTTATGTTTTATCGAATATTTGAGTAAATAATCGAACTAAAAAAATATATATAAAATACGTTAAATAAAAAATGTTTCGGATTATAGGATAAATATAATAAATTTTGTTATTAAGAAAATATAAAAAATTTGAATCAAATACGAGAGTACCCATTTTATCCCGAACTCAGAATCTCATTTTTATCGGTATAAAAATCCCGCTCGGATCAGTATACCACAATTCCCGGTAAAGCTGAACCGGGTGGCGACTCTAATTTTTAACGGGATTTTCGAACCTGTAATTTGTTATAAAATATAATTTTACTTGTCAAAATACCATGTATAAAATAAAATAATCAAGTTTACAAATTTATTCATACTAAGTATAAAAGCCAACCTTGTAAATATTTTATATGTCATTATCATATATTATTATTATTTAGTAAATTTTATAAATTTAATATTTGATAATACTATAATTAGCATGAATAAGCATTTTAACTATATAAAGTTTGTTAAATAAAATTTATCTAGTTAATAAATAAATGAATATATATAAGTAAGCTAATAAATTAATAAGTTATTACGTTCGGTTTAAATATAAAGGCTTAATCAATATATTAATAAGCGTATTATTTAATAA
>CAOJBI013481625.1:0-10366 GCA_948277035.1 Euphorbia corollata
CGACATGGGCCCGCGCTCGCGTTACCTGGGGACCGAGGTGCCGAGCGAAGAACTGCTGTGGCAGGACCCGGTGCCGGCCGTCGACCACCCGCTGGTCGACGCGCAGGACGCCGCCGCCCTCAAGCAGACCATCCTTGACTCCGGCCTGAGCGTGGCGCAGCTGGTGTCCACCGCGTGGGCGTCGGCATCGACCTTCCGAGGCTCGGACAAGCGTGGCGGCGCCAACGGCGCACGCATCCGTCTGGCACCGCAGAAGGATTGGCAGGCCAACCAGCCCGAACAGCTTGCACAGGTGCTGGGCACGCTGGAGCGCATCCGGGCCGACTTCAACGGCGCGCAGGCGGGCGGCAAGCAGATCTCGCTGGCCGACCTGATCGTGCTGGCCGGTAATGCCGCGGTCGAACATGCCGCACAGGCCGCTGGTCACAGCGTCACCGTGCCGTTCGCACCCGGCCGCACCGATGCCTCGCAGGAGCAGACCGATGTCGAATCGTTCGCGGTGCTGGAACCGGTGGCCGATGGCTTCCGCAACTACGCCAAGCAACGCTACGCAGTGCCTGCGGAGGCATTGCTGATCGACAAGGCACAGCTGCTGACGCTGACCGCGCCCGAGTTGACCGTGCTGGTCGGTGGCCTGCGCGTGCTCGGCGCCAATGTCGGCGACTCGAGCCACGGCGTGTTCACCACCCGCCCCGGCGTGCTGAGCAACGACTTCTTCGCCAACCTGCTCGACATGCGCACCGAGTGGAAAGCCACCTCCGAATCGAAGGAGGTCTACGAAGGCCGCGACCGCAGCACCGGTGAAGCCAAATGGACCGGCACGCGCGTGGATCTGGTGTTCGGTTCCAACTCGATCCTGCGTGCGGTGGCCGAGGTCTATGCCAGTGCCGACGCACAGGAGAAGTTCGTCCAGGACTTCGTCGCCGCCTGGACCAAGGTGATGCAGCTGGATCGTTTCGATCTGGCGTGAGTGGCAAGGCGCACGCCATCGTGCGTGCGCTTCCAACTCTCTGTTGAACTACACGCAAGAGACCGACTCGGCACGGAAGACGTCAGTGGAGCGGCGGGTCTGCGGTTTGGCTGCAAGGACCCGTAGAGATGGTCGGTGTGCATGGTTGAGAGCAGAGCATCACGAACGGCGCTTCCCCCGCGATGGAGAAGCGCCGTTTTTATTGATTGAACAACATGACGGAGGCCCAGGCGTTTTTTGTTTCCGTCAGTCGATTCGCAGCGAATAGCCCGCGCAGTGCTACAACGCGTCGATATCGCCCAGCGCGTTGATCAGCCGGCGTGCGCGCTTGTCCGGCTTGCCCTCGGGTGCGCGATAGCCGGTACGTTCGGCGGCGCGCTGCAGCCGCCATTGCGCCCGCGCTTCGCGTGAGGCATCGCTTTCCACGTACAGCGTCTGTGCGACCGGAGCCGGGCCCCGCACATCGCTCAGCGCGGCAACGGTGACTTCGAAGATTTCGCCGCCACGGTCGATGCGCAACTGCTCGCCGCTGCGCAGCGTGCGCGAGGGCTTGGGCCGCTGGCCGGCGACGTCCACCTTGCCGTTGTCCACCGCCGTCTTGGCCAGGCTGCGCGTCTTGAAGAAGCGCGCCGCCCACAGCCAGACATCCAGCCTGACCGTCGTCGCTTGTTCCACCAGTTGAGTCATCGCGTTGTGCTTGCCGTCGGATCCAATGGGCTGCGGGCCGCTGCCGTGATCGCCACTGTATCCGCGCGTCGCAACGGGCTGCGTTGAGCGGGAAATATCTGGGCAAGCCCGCTGTAACTCAAGCGTCGCCGCCGTCCAAGTACAGCCTTCCTTCCACACGCTGGCTGACTCATACAGACTGGTCCGCACAGCGTGCTCCGTGTCATCGGCCTGGCGGCTTCACGCTCCTGCGGCGGTTAGTACTTGCCTGGCGACAGCACGCCTCACACCTGCCAATGCTAGTGTTCGCAGCTTCCGCACCACGGCGCGCCTGCGATGCCCAAATCCGCTGTCCTGACCGAAGGCCCGATCGGCAAGAATCTGCTGCTGTTTGCGATGCCGATCCTTGCCGGGAACATCGCGCAATCGCTCAATGGCTCGATCAACGCGATCTGGGTGGGCCGCTACCTCGGCGAGGCGGCGCTGACTGCGGCGGCCAATGCCAACAGCATCATGTTCTTCCTGATCGGCTCGGTGTTCGGCATCGGCATGGCTTCGACCATCCTGATCGGCCAGGCGATGGGCGCGCGCGACATCGCGCAGGCGCGCAAGGTCATGGGCACCAGTGCCAGTTTCTTCGGCGGGCTGTCGGCACTGATCGCGGTGCTGGGCTGGTTTCTGGCCCCGCATCTGTTGACCGCCATGGGCACGCCACCCGCATCGCAGACACTGGCCGAGGAGTACCTGCGGGTGATCTTCCTGGCGATGCCGCTGATCTATGTGTTTGCGTTTCTGTCGGCGGCACTGCGCGGTACCGGCGATGCCCGCACGCCGTTCCGCTTCTTGCTGGTGTCGGTGGTGCTGGACATCGTGTTCAACCCGCTGCTGATCTTCGGCCTGGGCCCGTTCCCGGCGCTGGGCATCGCCGGCGCGGCCTGGGCCACGTTGCTGGCGCAGGCGGTGGCACTGGGCGGTTTGCTGCTGTATCTGCGCAGCAAACGCCATGTGCTGTGGCTGGGCCGCGCCGATCTGCACCTGTTCCGCATCGCGCCGACCATCCTGCGCGCGCTCATCGTCAAAGGCGTGCCGATGGGCCTGCAGATGGTGCTGATTTCGCTGGCCATGATCGCGATGATGACGCTGGTGAACGGCTTCGGCACCGACACCGCAGCCGCCTACGGCGCCGCGTTGCAGCTGTGGACCTATGTGCAGATGCCGGCGATGGCGCTGGGTGCGGCGTGTTCGACGATGGCCGCGCAGAACGTGGGCGCGGGATTGTGGACGCGCGTGGATGCGACCGCGCGCACCGGCATCGCGGCCAATTTCCTGATGACCGGCGTGCTGATCGGGCTGCTGATCGTGTTCGATCGCTGGACGCTGGCGCTGTTCCTGCCGACCGACAGCCCGACACTGGAGGTCGCTCGGCATCTCAACCACATCGGGATCTGGTCGTTCCTGCTGTTCGGCGTGAGCTTTGTGGTTTCCGGCGTGGTGCGGGCCACCGGTGCGGTGATCCCGCCGCTGCTGATCCTGGCCTTCGGTCTGTGGGGCGTGCGCGTGCCGCTGGCAAACGCCTTGATTCCGCATCTGGGAGCCGACGGCATCTGGTGGAGCCTTCCGATCAGCTCGCTGTGTTCGATGCTGCTGTCGCTGGCGTATTACCGCTGGGGTGGCTGGCGCAAGGCACGCATGCTGACCACGCCGGCACACCCCGCCGAACTGGCCGCCGCTGCCGAGGTACCGGCGCATCCGGCCTCGCCGGTCGCCGACACCGCGCCCATCGCAGGCGCGCCACAGCCCCGCCGGCACTGACATCGGCTGGCACCAGGCGGCACGCTGCCACACCGGCCGACATCACGCGAAAGCAGGAGCCGGACGCTGCATTGAGTGATCGATACAGCGCGCAGGGATTTGTTGAGTGATCGCCCAGCCGACCGACGCCAGCGCTCGCCGAGTCGCTACGAAAAGACATCCCGCCCTACGGCGCAGCAACCGCTGCGCTCACGTGCAAACCTATGAGCATCGCGTACACACAACCGGCGAATCCCTAATCCCTAATCTCGATTCCACAACCCCGATTCCCACAACGCAAACGGCCGCCCGAAGGCGGCCGTTTGGCAACAGCAGGATCAGCCTGCCAGTGACTTACTCAGCCTTGGCAGCAGCCTGGCGAGCGGCCTTGGCCTGTGCAGCGGCGGCCAGATCTTCCTTGATGCGGGCAGCCTTGCCTTCCAGACCACGCAGGTAGTACAGCTTGCCGGCGCGCACCTTACCGCGACGCTTCACTTCGACCGAGTCGATGATGGCGCTGTGGGTCTGGAACACGCGCTCGACGCCGAAGCCGTGCGAGATCTTGCGCACGGTGAACGCGGAGTTCAGGCCGGCGTTCTTGGTACCGATCACGACGCCCTCATAGGCCTGCACGCGCTCGCGGTTGCCTTCCTTCACCTTGACGTTCACCACGACGGTGTCGCCCTGGTTGAACTCGGGAAGCTTGCGCTGAATCTGGGCGGCTTCGAAGTCAGCCAGGATGGTCTTGTTGAGTTTGCTCATGATGGGCACCGCGTGTCTGGTGATATTGGACCGGCAGTCGCCGCTCGGCGATTGCTCTTGGTTCGTAGGAGGGCCAGACGCAAGGCTGGCCAGCAAGCCGCATATTGTACCCCAATCGATAGTGCAAGAGCTAGGGGTGAGCCCTTATTTCTCGTCGCCCGGGGCGAGTTCGCGGCGAAACTCGTCCAGCAGACGGCGATCGTTCTTGTCCAACCCGACCTCATCGAGCAGGTCCGGGCGACGCAACCAGGTCCGGCCCAGCGACTGCTGCCGACGCCAGCGCGCAATTGCAGCGTGATTGCCCGAGCGCAAGACTTCCGGCACATCGCCCCAGTCATGGGTCGCTGGATGGCTGTAATGCGGGCAGTCGAGCAGGCCTTGCGGGCCTTCGAAACTGTCCTGGGCTGCGGATTCGGCGTCGTTCAACACCCCCTCCTGCAACCGCGTCACCACATCCACCAGCACCGCCGCGCCCAACTCGCCACCGGACAACACGTAGTCGCCGATGGAGATTTCCATATCCACCGCCTGCGCCAGAAAGCGCTCGTCCACGCCTTCGTAGCGCCCGCACAGCAACACCATGCGTGGCAACTGCGCCAGCTCGCGAGCGAGCGGCTGGGTGAGCGGCCGCCCCTGCGGGCTGAGATAGATCACCGGCGCCGGACGCGCGTCTGCCGCTTGCACCGCGTCCAGACAGGCCCGCAACGGCTCGATCAACATCACCATGCCGGGCCCGCCACCGAACGGACGATCGTCCACCCGGCGGTAATTGCCCTGGGCATGCTCGCGCGGATTCCAGCCCTGCAGTTCCAGCAAGCCACGCTCCTGCGCCCGCCCGACCACGCCGAACGCCGCGCATTGCGCGATGAACTCGGGGAACAGGCTGATAACGTCGATGCGCACTGAGGAATCGGGAGTGGGGAATGGGGAAAGCAATAGCGGAGTGGCGCGATGCGCCATTCCGGTCAGAAATCCGGATCCCAGTCCACCACGATCAGGTTGGCTTCGAAGTCGACCGACTTGACGAAATCCGGCAGCACGAACGGCACCAGCCGCTCGCGATCGCCGCGCACCACCATCACGTCGTTGGAGCCGGTGGAAAACAGGTGTGACACCGTGCCGAGCTTGACGCCCTCGACGGTTTCCACCTGCAGCTCTTCCAGATCCACCCAGTAATATTCATCGGGCTTGGGTGGCGGCAGCACGCTGCGCGCGACGTAAATCTCGGTTCCGTGCATGGCCTCGACGGTGTCGCGGTCGGTGACGTCGGGGAACACCGCAATCAGATTCTTGCCCTGATCGCGCCCACGTACGCCGCTCACAACCGATTCCTGCCCCGAGGGCGTCCGCACGATCCACGGCTGATACCGGAAGATCGCACTGCGCGGCTCGGTCCAGGATTCGAGCTTGAGCTCGCCCTTGACACCAAAAGCGCCGACAATCCTGCCTAACAGGATGCGGCGCTCGGTCGGCTTCATCTGCGTCGACTCTGGGCCAGGCGCTGGCGCCTGGCCCTCCAGGATCAGGCCGCAGCGGCCTGGGACTTGGATGCTTCGCGATACAGGTTGCGCACCTTGTCGGTCAGCTGAGCGCCCTGGCCGACCCAATGGTCGACGCGAGCAACGTCCAGCACGACGCGCGGTTCTGCGCCCTGCGCAACCGGGTTGTAGTAACCCAGACGCTCAATGTTGCGGCCGTCGCGCGCGCTGCGCACGTCGGTCACGATGATGTGGTAGAACGGACGCTTCTTGGCGCCGCCGCGGGTCAGTCGAATCTTGACCATGGTGTCGTTTTCCTGAGTTGCCCAGTCGCCAGAATGGCGCGGTAAGCCGGCGATTATAGCGGGCTACGGCAGCGAAGCCAAGTCACCCCGGAATCGCTCAGATCCCCTGCCAGGCCTGGGTCTGCAGGGCCTGCTCCAGCAATGGCAGCTGCGCGGCCTGCGCCGGCCACGACGCCGCGCCGGCTTGCACGATCGCCTGCTGGCCGCGCGCGTTGCAGCTGAAGGCGCCATCGAAGCCGCCCAGCTCGCTCAGCACGACCGGGCGAAACTCCTGCTGGATACCGAGCGTCTGCAGACCGGCCTGCAGCAGACGCTGCTGGGTGCCGGGCAGCGCCGGCCCTTGCGGCCACACCACCCTGCCCTGCTGCCACACGCCCAGATTCCAGAAGGCGCCCTCCAGCAGATGCGCCTGCGCGTCGATCAGCAATGCATCGTCGTAGCCAGCCGCCATGGCCTGGCGACGCAGATGCAGCAGCGCGAAGGTGCCGACATGCTTGTGCCGGGGTTGCGCGCGCACATGACGGACCGGCTGCACGCGCAGCGCGGTGGTTGGCATCCGGGCTGCGGGCGCGATGGAGATCAGCACATCGAGCGCAAGCTGGCGCAATGGATCGCGCAGGTCGAAATCCTGCGCAAACACGGTGATGCGCACGCTGGCGTCTTCGCAGTTCGCAGCCGACAACGCAGCGCGCAACTGGACGCGCAGGGATGCCTCATCGATCGATGCACCGAACAGCGCAGCGCCGTCGTATTGCAGTCGTTGCAGATGCAGGTCCAGCCCGCGTACCGCACCGCCGCGCACCTGCAGCGTGGTGAAGTGGCCGTAATTGATCAATGCGGCCGCGCCCAACTGCTGCGCTGTCGCCACTGCGCCGTTGCAGAAGATCAGCGGCACAACAGCGCCTGTGCTTCAGCCCACCACTGGGTTAGCAATTGCGCGGCAGGCTGGGCAGGTGCCATCCAGGCCGATTGCCCGGCCCAGGCCTGCATGGCGTCCAGACGGTTGTCGCGCACGGCGGCCTGACGCATCGGTGCGGTCAGCGCGCGCTGCACCGGATACGGCGCCGGCACCGGCGCCTCGGCGGCAATGGCAGCACGCACATAGGGCGTGGCGAGCGCACGCCCCAGCCGGCCGGAAAATGCACGGGTCGGCTGGGTCTGTTCCGGTTCGGCCCGGGCCAGGGCGTCCGCCCAGGCACTGGGCAGCGCCGCCTCGGGCGTGCGCAGCAGGCCGGTACCGATCTGCACGGCGCTCGCGCCCAGCGTCAGCGCCGCGGCAATGCCGCGCGCATCGGCGATGCCGCCTGCGGCGATCACCGGAAGATCCAGGTGATCGACCAATCGTGGCAACAAGGCGAACAACCCGGTCATCTGCCGCTCGGCGCGACCGGCATCGAATGCACCGCGATGCCCACCGGCCTCGGCGCCCTGCGCAACCACCGCATCGGCACCTGCCGCCTGGGCCGCACGCGCTTCGTCCAGCGTGGTGGCGCAGGCAAACCAGGCGATGCCGGCGCTTTTCAGCCGCGCAACCTGATCGGGCCGGAACACGCCCATGATCGATGAGGCGACGGCGGGCCGTGCGGCGAGCAAGGCGTCGAACTGGGCATCGAAGTCGGCCGGTGTTGCGTCGCTCGCATCCTCGGGAACCGGCGGCCCCCACTGCGACACAAACGCACGCACGCGCGCCTCTGCCGCGGCGTCGCGCACAGGGGCCGGATCGGGAATCCACAGATTGACCTGGGCGGGCCCGGCGCTCGCGCCGCGAAACGCCGCCATCCACGCCACGATGTCCTGCGGTTGCGACAACACCGCACCCATCGCGCCCATGCCGCCGGCCTCGGCAACCGCCGCCGACAACGGCACCGGGCAGGCACCGGCCATGGGGCTGAGCAGGATGGGAAGGCCTAAACCAAAACGCTGCTGGAAGGCGTCGATCTGCGAAAACGAACCCATCGTGCGCGGCCTGAAGTGATGACGCGTCATGCGCGAGTTCAACGCCACGCGTGCCTGTCGAAGGACTTACCGCGCGCGTCGCCGATTGAAACTCAACGGAACGGCATGCCGCCGCGGCCGCCCATGGCGCCCATCATGCCCTTCATGTTGCGCATCAGGCCCTTCATGCCACCGCCGGCCAGCTTGCCCATCATCTTTTCCATCTGCTGATACTGCTTCATCAGCTTGTTGACGTCGGCCGGCTGCATGCCGGAGCCGCGGGCGATGCGGGCGCGGCGCGAGCCGTTGAGCAGGGCCGGGTTGCGGCGCTCCTTCTTGGTCATCGAATTGATGATCGCGATCATGCGCGGCACTTCCTTGCCGGTGACCTGCTGCTTGACGTTGTCCGGGATCTGGCCCATGCCCGGCAGCTTGTCCATCAGCCCATGGATGCCGCCCATGTTCTGCATCTGCTCGAGCTGTTCCTTCATGTCGTTGAGGTCGAACTTCTTGCCCTTGGCGACCTTGGCGGCGAGCTTGGCGGCCTTTTCCTGGTCGACGCTGTGCTCGACCTGTTCCACCAGCGACAGCACGTCGCCCATGTCCAGGATGCGGCTGGCGACGCGGTCGGGATGGAACACGTCCAGGCCGTCGGTCTTTTCGCCGGTACCGACGAACTTGATCGGCTTGCCGGTGATGTAGCGCACGCTCAGCGCGGCGCCGCCACGGGCGTCGCCGTCGGTCTTGGTCAGCACCACGCCGGTCAGCGGCAGCGCCTCACCGAAGGCCTTGGCGGTGTTGGCCGCGTCCTGGCCGGTCATCGCATCGACCACGAACAGGGTTTCGGTCGGGTTGACCGCGGCGTGCAGCGCCTTGATCTCCTCCATCATCGCCGCATCGATGGCCAGGCGGCCGGCGGTATCGACCAGCAGCACGTCGGCGAACGACTTGCGCGCATCGCTGATGGCGGCGCGCACGATGTCGACCGGCTTCTGCGAGGCGTCGGACGGGAAGAACAGCACGCCGACCTGCTCGGCCAGGGTCTTGAGCTGCTCGATCGCGGCCGGACGGTAGACGTCGGCCGAGACCACCATGACCTTCTTCTTGCGCTTTTCCTTCAGGTGCTTGGCGAGCTTGCCGACCGTGGTGGTCTTGCCCGCGCCCTGCAGGCCGGCCATCAGGATGATCGCCGGCGCCGGCACGTTGAGGTTGAGGTCGGTGGCGGCCGCGCCCATCACGGCGGTCAGCTCGTCGCGAACGATCTTGATCAGCGCCTGGCCCGGGGTCAGCGACTTGAGCACTTCCTGACCGACCGCGCGCACCTTGATGCGCTCGATCAGCGCCTGCACCACCGGCAGCGCCACGTCGGCTTCGAGCAACGCGATGCGCACTTCACGGGTGGCTTCGCGGATGTTCTCCTCGGTCAGGCGGCCGCGGCCGCGCAGGCGCTCCATGGTGCCGGAGAGACGTTGGGTAAGGGACTCGAACATGCGCAAGGGACCGCGTGAGGGGAAACGGGCGTCGATTATAGCGGCACCGGCCAGCCGGCCGCCCCGGCGGCCGCCAGCGCCCGACCGGCAAAGCCAGATCAGCGAGCAGCCTCACCAACGCGCACGGCCAACCAGCGCAGCAGCGCCAGGACAGGAACGGCAACTGCGGTGCCAGCAGGTAGCCCCTGCCCGCTCGCGCTCCGCCCCCAGCACGCCAGCCCACCTCCAGCCCCGCAGCTCGCAACTGCTTTTCCCGATTCCCGATTCCCGAATCCCAGCCCCCAATATGCGAAACTTCCACGATGACAATCGTTCTCATCGCGTTCGCCTTGTATCTGCTGGCCACGGCACTGCTCACCCGCTCGGTGCTGCGCGATGGCAACCAGGCGCCTGCACGCTGGCTGATCCCGGCACTGGCGGCCGTGGCTCTGCACGCCGGGTACCACGTACTGGTGGCGCTGCGCACCGCCGGCGGGCCGGACATGCACTTCTTCGCGGCGCTATCGCTGTGCGGCCTGGGCATGGCCGCGCTGACGGCAGTGTTCGGCGCGCGCGGGCGCATGGCGGCGGTGGGCGTGGTGGTGTTCCCGCTGTCGGCAATCCTGCTGGCCTGCTATCACGCTTACGGCCACGAACCGAGCTCGGACCTGGGCTGGCGGCTGGAACTGCACGCGTGGATGGCGCTGCTGGCCTACGCCACGTTGGGCATCGCCGCGTTGCTGGCGATCATGCTGTGGCTGCAGGAGCGCGCCCTGCGCCGGCGCGACTTCCACACCTGGCTGCGCGCGCTGCCGCCGTTGACCGAGCTGGAGACGCTGCTGTTCCGCACGATCACCGTCGGCTTCGTGCTGTTGAGCCTGACCCTTCTGACCGGCCTGCTGTTCGTGCAGGACTTCCTGGCGCAGCGGCTGCTGCACAAGACCGTACTCAGCATCCTGTCGTGGATCGTGTTCGGTGCGCTGCTGATCG
>CAOJBI013482821.1:0-19017 GCA_948277035.1 Euphorbia corollata
AATTTTTACAAGAAAGTAGAGGATATAATTGAAGCACACCAAAACTGAAGCTGAAACTTGCTTTCAGCATTTTACACTGAATTAGTGTTAGTAATTAATTCAGTAATTAGTAATTAAAAGGCGGTTCCCTATTTCCCTTTCACTTCAATTTACATACATTGGTCAGACCTATACCCGAATAACTACACATGTACAGCTTTAATTCCCCCGACAACCCTTTCCCTCCAAGTTGAATGTCGTTGTGTTTATAACCATTCATTCATTCAGCACAAAGAATCATTCATGCTTCGATAAGAGGCCATTCTGGCAGCTGAAAATCACATTCTTGGACAACCCAAGCAGTTTGACACCCTGCAGATGTTGTTTACGCGAGAAGCCAGTGGCTAAATTCTACAAAGCTTCCAAAGTAACGGATGCTTTGGTGAAAACAGAGAGAACAAAGGGCGCTTCTTCTCCAGGGTGTATAGTTGTGGGTACAATTGTGTAGCCTTTAGGGTCAGGGTCTAGAACCATTTCACAAGATATTTCTCGAGAATTTACGTAGTCTGTCCCACCAACTGACTCGTGTAGGTAAATATTGTAAGAAGCACGGCAACCCCGGGTTTTAAGTATCCTCATGCCGATATAGAACATCATAGAATCATGACTAGATTGATAGTTTCTGAAACCAGCCGATGTTCTTGAGAAACCCACTCCCTAAAAACAGAATATTAGATGTATAACACGAGCATATGCATGCATAACCGAAATTTTGGGAAAATACCTGAGTTAAGGTAATGAAGACATGGATAGGCAATGAAGCATCAGGGCCAGTTGCCCTTAGTCGAAACTGCGGATTCTGATTCCAAGAAGCATAGTCTTGGCATCCACCTGCACTGTATCCTCGCCACTGGCCATGGGCTGAATACCGCATCTCCGGTGGATACACACGACATACATATATTGACCGGAAATGGATTTGGAAGTCTTGCCATGACATCCAGAAGATACCATCCTTTGACTGTTGAAAGGGACAAGAAAATACTCATCAAAACGAATAACTTTGTGATGATGAAAAAGGTATAACCATACATAATAGTTGTAGTTTATACCTGTGGGACATGCTTCAACTTGTGCTTCATCCTGTCAGTCCATTCAGGAGATGAGTCGGACCAAGGACCATTCCACTCCACTTCATTAGCCCATGGATTTCGAATTTGAACGAGCTTGTGCCCGTCCACCTCTCTAACCTGAACAACATTTTGATAACAACTTTTTATCAAATTTCTTTTAAGGAACTGAATATAGTCAGGCAAGAAAGAGTAGTCCTACTTGCAGTAAAGAATAAGCGTGGCCTTGGACAATGCCGCTAGAAGAGATGTGCACATCAGAGCCAGATGGACTCCCAGCGCCAAGTAAAAAACCCTCTTGTTTAAAACGTAATATCTGGGACCACAGTCTACCGCTGGCAAGATCAATCTGAGCTTGGGCACTTCTCATATCTATCTCCTCACCAGCACCTCCTGTAAGGTCCACAAGAGCATCCTGGACTAGCCCGCCTTCTAATGCCTCGTAAGATCCATGTAATTTCGCATATGCTTTCTCCAATATAGACACCCAAAGTTCATTGCTTTTTCTACTGGTAGCAAATGCAGGTTTGCCAGCTGATTCACATGGAATCCAATCATCCACCACTACTGGAACCCACTCACCCTTCAAAACATGAAACAAGTATATGTCATATAGCACAATAACTACCTCAAGAATTACAAAAGCGAAGAAAATTATAATCTAAATTTCTTAATGAATTTGATCCAACAACATATATACAAGTAGATCATATTTTATGACAAGTAAACAAATGCTGAAATACCTGAATGCAGAAGCGAACAGTATAGATTCCTTCTTCATTGTATTCTGGAGTGATAATCACTTCTGATATCCGTGACACCTCAGTCAAAACAGCCACAGCACTTAGAAACCAACAATCACCTAGACGGCCCTATTCGTAGACAACAAAACACATCTTAGGAACTTGAGTAAGGTTCATAATAATAACATGAGATCTTTTATTAAATTACTGGATGTCACCTAGCCAAAAGCAACCAACCTGACAAACATCAGAGGGATTGGCAGACCCAGAAAATAAGCATGGGCAGGAATCGAGATGGTTTTCCTTAACTATCTCACCAGGCCTCATCCATTCAGAGACAACCTAGATTAGAGATACAAGAAAATGTAAGTAAATCATGATATCATGCCAAGCCTTAAAGTGTTCAGGGTCAGCAAAACCAACCTGCAACTTCAAAGGGGGGTTTTCTGGATCTAGATATAACGATTGATCATTAGGAGGAAACTCCTGGTCAGTAAAATGCGTTTCTCCTCTTGAAATCAGGGCTTCCCTGACAGCCAATTCAACTGAAAGCATTCGCTGATTTATTTCTTCTTGCGTTTCTACCCTAGGTTTCCTGAACTTCCTGGCAAAAGAATCAATGTCTAACACTGCTTCGCGATCTGACCTCCTTTTCCTCCCACTAGAATACTGGCCATCCCAATAAACATCATCCCTATCATATAGATCAACATCTACATGATCACTATCCCACTCGTCAACCTGAAATAAGCAAAAGAAGTATAATCAGTTGAGCTAGTTCAATGGTATCATCAGTTGAGCTACTTCAATCGTGTTTTACATATTCTACAGGGAAATAAATAAACTATACACATACCCTTGGGGGTGAATCAGCCCATTGCCAATTATCTTCAGGAAAGTCAACCATACCCTGTTCTGTTGTGCCTATAGCATTGTGAAGAGCCACCACCTCATCCTCAGTCAAGCACCTTCCCCAAAGGAATACATCCATTATATGCATTTTGGATTCAGCTCCTTCACTATCTGACCTTCCAAATGCATCCACATCTGTAGGAGGTCTAAAGCCCGCCCAAACTTCAGTTCCTGGTTCCCAAATGCTGTTACCCACAGACAAGGGCAGCCCAGTTTGGAAGCCATCAAATCCACCATCCAAGTAGCAAGTTGCCTCCCCCAAATCAGCATCAATTGTCATTGTCACCATATGCCACCTGCAAAATAATTGTAAAAACCCATTAAATAGCTGTATGCAGAAGTCAGAAAGACGCATCGATTACCACTAAGAATAATCAAATAACATTGTTAATCAATCCAAATAATTATGTGAGACACCAAGAAAAAAGAACAAGCACAAATATCTAACGTAGCTTTCAAATAAAATAGAATTTGCACACCTTCCATCTGCAATACTAGTCACACTGATGCTCCACTCCTTTGCGACAGTTGTCTTCCTATCACCTTTAGTAATCAATCGAAGTCCAACTTGTCCAGCTTCAATACCTTGCTCTGCACCAGCCACCAGAATTTCCCAGCAAACCTTCTTCTGATATTCAGTACCTAAAAGGCACACTGGTCCAGATTCAGGCTGGATCATAACTGCAATTGAGAAGCTCACTTTCCGTGTTCGACATATGCTGGGATCTACTTCTCCACAAAGTCTGCCACTTGTAGTAGGTTCATCATCAAGGATGCATATTGCTCCAGTAATTCCCGTCTGAAAATAACATCAAGTTTTAGTACTCATAATAATTCAACAAGAAGAAACATGATAACACTAATCTCTATCATACATTAGGCTCAAATAGAATAAGATTATCATAAAACAAGGAAGCTTTAAGCCAAACTAGTTGGAATATGACAAATGATAGCTCTTCCTTCAACCAGACCTCAAAATATGTATCACTTCGAAAGTCTCAGTAATATGGAGCATTTTTTAATAACTTGTTCTGAATGATCTTGGTCTTCCCCTTGCCTTCTTTAGCAGGGTTACTTTCATTCCCTTACACTGATGCACAAATCCGTTTGCTGGTTTAAAAAAGCCCAATCCCTTCAAGCATCCTTCTTACTTTATTCTCAACATAGGTACCACACTTAGCTGTTACGGAACACCGTCAACCTTTTTTATTTTATAACTAAAAGATGACAAAATAAACTCCCATAGTTAACCAGCAGTGTTCTATTTAATTAAGAGTTAATCGTACTATTTTTACTCAACCCCTAAAGCTGATTCTAGAACCGACTGTAGTTTGCTAGGACAAGAATGAATTGTAGTGAGTTTGTTAGGGTATTTTGTCAAGCAGTGACATCTGTTATTAGAATCCTATTATACAATCAATCGTTGAATATCAATTCTATCTATAATTTTCTCTATTCTGCTCTCCATCTCTATCCGTTCTGCCTCTCCTATTTCTAACTCTATTCTCTACTCTATTTCTCCCCAATTTTTCTATTCTCATCCAGTCCCTCTATATCTCTATTCTCTCTTCTTCTCTTCTTTCCAATCAAATCTGATTTACTCATCATTTTCAGTAACAGATACGTTACAGCTAGATGCAAAAAAATAGCAAGTGCAGAAACAGTTGTTTAATTAAGTGTAACCTGAAGTGCTCGGCGATCTAATTGAGCATTACGTATGCGACGTGCAATACTTGAAACCCTCTCACGTGCAAAGGAATCACTCAGAACTGAATCACTTCCCACAGCTCGCACAGCAGCCGCCATAGCTGCTGCCTCCCTGCTCCCGGCATTAGGAATCGCCGAAATTAGAGAAGCTTCTATCTCCTTCCATTTGCGCTCTTCTTTCTCTAGAAGAGCCTTCCTTCTTTCTTTTCCCCTTCCCTCTTCTTCACGCCTCTGCATTAAGATTTCCTCTTCCATCTCCTTCTCTCTCAAATAGCTAAAAAGTTCATAACAAAAATTCAGAAACATGTGAAAGCTGAATCTTGGATTTTGATGGCTGAAATATAAAATGTGTACCTCTCTTGAATAATTTCAAATTGTCGACGGTCTTCTGGCATCCATTTCTTAATTTTCTTGGCACTTAGGTCTGAAAACCCTATGCTATCAAGAAAAAGCCTCAAGCGTACCTCATCCTAACTTATGACAAGAAAAATCACTAAATAAAAGAGATACAGAACAGAACCATACATTTTGAGAACTTAGGATAGTTTTTCACCTGTACTCTTTCGGCCTTTGCAGTCAAACCAAGAAGTAATAATAAGTAACCACCAAAACGATCCCACATATATACCCACTCAGTGTCGATTGCCTCTTCCAAAGCCAAAATTCGAGCATGTGCGCACATTTCCCTTCTGTGATCAAAGCCACTGGTTGATTCCCGGCATAATATTTTGTACTGTAAGCTGCTGATAAATGATTCTACAACTAATTCTTCATTTCTCAGACGATCTCTTAACTTCATGACATCATCTCTAGGAAGTACAAGGTTTCCTGACTTGTCCCGAGTGGCAGTAGGATCACCAACTAGAAGAGCTGTTGAACTAGCAGATCTCTGTGGAGCTGAATAAGTCCCAGATAAAGCATTTCTTGTCTACATGAACAACACAGGATGTTCCATTACACATATAATATGATACCAATGAAAATTATGATGGAGGGGAAATAATCAGAAACATTTAAAAATGTTAACGTATGCCATTTGAAATACATTGAATACAAAAAGAACAATGTGAAGCTAAATCAAACCTTAGTGGCAGATCTTGCAATTGCTTGAACAATTGTATCCTTGCTGAGGAAATGAACTGCATCTTCCATCATCTGAGGATTTAAGTAAATGTTCATCAAATTAAACAGATGCAAATTACAATAAAGGATATATATTAAGGTATTTCAACACACAAACAATTTAAAAACCAACAATACGTTTTATTTCTGCAAAGAGAACAAAGCATCATAAACAATGAAAAACAAGACAAGTACAAACCTCAAGAGTCAGGCATGGACGGGAAACAGCAAATCCAAAGGCTACAACAAGAGTAATTGCAGATACAGCAGAACCAGCAAATGGCGGATAAATTTTCAGACTAGCTACAACACCCCAGCCCTCCGTTGCAAGGGCGATCCCGTAAAGCATGAGAAATGCAACACTGTTTGAATGTTAAATTAGATGAGAATGAAAGATGATGAGGTATATAGAAATGAAGGATTGCAATCAAACACGGAGAAGAAACTTGTGAAGTATTCAGAGAGAATAAGGAAGAAGAATGAGCAATCAAACCTGACGTTCTCAACACAATCTGCATGAGCATCATATACATATACAGGCAATACTCGAGGTGAATAAACCACAATAGGTGGTGAAAGGAGGACCTACAGGGAGATGCAAGAATATGAGAAGCAGTAAAAGGTCAATTTGTAGCACCAAACCAAATAGAAAAGAAGGAAATAATAGCCAAGTTCAACACTTGACTAAAGCACATAGTGGAAAGTAACTTACTGTAAGTGCTCGTCCAGCAAGAAGAAATAGAAATGAAAAATAGCCAACAGATGCTCCAACAAATGGTTTACCTGATAAAGAATGTGCATATAATGTTGTTAGCAGGAAAAAGGATAATTTTGTAGAACATGCTAGAAGCAAATCAGAGATTCATATTCTAAAGGCGCATTCAGGTTAATGATAATATTTTCTTCACCTTGAAACCATCCAACAAGAAATGCTGCCAAGCCCAAAAGAAAAGCAAGAAAACAAACAAAGAGCATCTGCGTCCTGGTCAGATAGAAATTGTTTGAAGCCCAGTGATGTATAACACCAATGGCCAGCACAACGAGGAAAAGAACTAAGAGAAAGGATACCCCAATCTGTAGCAATTGTTGAACAGCCAAATTAAAAGCTTCTTATGATAGAAGGTAAGATGGATATGCAGGGAAAATAAATAAATTTCACTTACAGTCCATGGCTTAATGACAACAATGACAGCTGATATTGCACCAAGAAGAAGAAGAAGACCAATACTAACAAATACATACACACCTCGAGAGAGTTTCCAATCATCATCTTTCCTGCAAACAATTTCAGCATGGGGTCAAAAAGATTTCGGAAAAGTCATCATCCCAAAGCATATAAAAAATTCTATTGATGAGTTGAAAATTGAAGACTATTAGTAAATTAATATTACAATCTTACCACTTGAGTAAACCAGAACAAAGTGATAGCAATGCAGGGATGCACACAAGGGGAAGCAGGGCAGCTAAAAAATCAGCCTTTGTTGGAACTTGGTCGTCTCTAGATTGGGCAACTTCCAAATAGGAGGCACCACAAAATGCCACAAGAACAACTACCAAACAATGAAAGGAAGTAAATATGAAAATCTGAAATATTATCCAGATGACCTATAGATAAAATGTAAAAAAGTGGAATTTTAATGCACAATCACAAACTAAAGAGCTACTGAAGTACCTGCAAATATTGCAACACACATAGCAGAAGACAAGGAAAATCGATATGTTGCAAACCATGAGACAATTGGCAGAACTCCAGTAACTACTAAAGCAATTGCAGATGCCATTGCCCAACCAAGGTACACAGATGATGCATAAGGAGAGTTAAGACTTCCCGGATCACTAGCCCATCCCTTGTACTCCAAATCATCTAAAGGTTTCACAGATACTATTGCACCCAGTGCTACAACAGATCCAATAAATACTACAACAGAAATTAAAAGAACAATGCCCTGACAGAGAGAAGATATAATTAGAATGAAACCAAAGGTTCCTATGAACATTATACAAACAGATTATAAATATAAAAGAGCAAAAGTAAAAACTCCAGTACCACTACATAAAAATTTATTGATTTTAATAGTTATTTAACACACCTCTTTAGTTTTGGAATGACAGTGATTTCCATCTGGACCGTTATCTTGTACAGAGACGACCCAAAACTGGCACCCATTACGAATCCAAATAGGAATTGCTACGGAGAGACAAGCCACCATGAGTGGGACAGTCAAGGACAACCCCAAGAGCACTGATGATTTGCTGCAAAGAAGATAGAAAACATATATATTAAATAATAAGCACAATGCAGCAAGAATAAGAAAGAGTAGGCCTACAAATTAAGCAAATAAATTATAACAAAAAGGTGGGTAACAACTAACAAACTTAGGGAGAACGTCTGAATAGGCCAGTAGGGGGCTTGTGTTGGACCTATTTCTTACGGAAAAGGAAAGGGGAGTTCTAGAATGAAAAAGGGAACCACGTGCAGAAAATGGAACAGGTAGAGTTAGTAACATCTGAAGCACAAGGAATATATGATTCAAACAAATGGCCATGAGTTAAAGGCGCGCCAAGGCTCCAAGGCGCGATAACTTGAGCCTTGAGTGCGCAAAGGCTTGATCTTACGCATTGAGTGCGCCTCAGACGTGCCTAGGCTCAAGGCTCAATCTTGCGCCTTGAGTGCACCTCACACCCTTTGACTACTATGGGTAGGCTTAGATTGGGAAGGAGCAGAAATACCTTTTCTATGAAGATTCTATTTCGCTCTTTCGTTTATTTCCTCTTGTTCTTCTATTTTTTAGTTATCCAGTCATAATCAATGATATAGGGAGTTTCAGCTATAACAGCTTCCTATCCTCTTCTGTGTATTTATGTAAGCGCATTTGCACAAATTTTTCTTTTAATAAAAAATTTCCTATCCTTTTTCCATTTTTCGGTGTGTGTAGTTTCTACAACACAAGTAACCAATAAAACCGATAATAATTGGACATTATTGGACCAGATGATGGGGGTGGATAGGTCAAATTGTTGGATTCCTTATGCATCTGAACCTATTTAAAAGAAGACCACATATATCTGACATGATGCACAAGTTGGCTCAGCTTGCAAAAATCACGGGCATGATGGTATACTTTACACATATTCTCCTAAATGCTATATAGTTTGCAGTACGCAAAGAGACATCTACCAGAGAAAAACAGAGCTATAGATTGATTCTTGTCTCAGATGGTGTAAATAGAGTTCAATTAGATTAGAAGGACAAATTTGATTAGAAAATCCTTAGATAGAGGGTTTCAGAAAAATAGTTTGTAGGTGACAGTGAATTACTTGTTTTACAAGTTTTTACTCTACATCCATAATATGATACTGTATGCATGTATTGTCAATCCATAATAATTAACGATATGCTTTCTCATCTCGCTCTGTTATTGTCGCATGATGAAGAAGCATGAACAGAAAGATAGAAGAGATATTTATGGTAATAAATGATCATCAGATTCAGGATTTTATACAAATAAAAATTAATCATAAAATCTCGTACAAAATAATTAAAGCAAAAGGGTAAATGAACTTCGCGGTGTTATCTGTATCTACACCACACCAGAGTGCAACAAATGAAGCGCATAGGCAGCATAGCAAACAAATGTGTAAGACGATAAAAGTTACTGAATCATAAAAGGGGCATACCTCAAGAAGGAAAGTAACAATCCAACAGAGGTGCTAAGCAGCCATGCAACAAAACCATACTGTCCAACAAAGAAAATTTCAAAAACATAATCAGCAATGAAAAAAGCCTCTCTTCCAGGGATAATGTAACAAAGGTAAGAACAAGTCTACTAAGAAGCCACGACCAGAACTCTGAGATAGGACGCAATTTAGGTTTTAAAATGTCATAAACCCCGCAAAAAATAGTACAACGATGAAAATCTTCAACAATCTAAACAAATTCAGAATTTTCTTTCTACTACTTGCCAAAGAACTTTAGGTAATTGACACAACAAGATGGCCTTCCATAAAACATATTATCATAGATAGTAAAGCATAAGCCTTTAGTATACGGAATTGAGGATTGCACTGCTCTGTTGCAACATCAAGAAGGAAAGTCGCTGGCCTCATAAACGAAAATATAGCATTTTTCTATTTCTTTCTCAATGTACGAGATACGAAGTCTCTGAATCTTAAAAACCATATTTCAAGCAGGAAGGCACTATAGTTAGAGCCATGAATTAAAGAGTCTAAGGAGACCACTTCAACAAATAAGTGTATTTCAATAGTCAATCCACTTATCATTCTCTTCTAAATGATACGTGGCAGAAAAAATTAACCATATATCTAAAAGGTGGTCATGGTCATCAGTCAGATACCCAGCAAGCTTAGCTGAAGTCAACCTCTAAGGCAAGCACATCACCAAAACATGTTAAACTGCAGTGAGATATGTAGCGGGTACATATAAAAGAATTACCAATTATCACAACCATAGAATGCACGAAGTTGTAAATCTAAGACTTGCAGACTAAATTGAGCCCAACTGTTGTCACAAGACTGACCTCTACGCATAGAACATGCCCTCGTACCAAAAATGTTAATTTCATTAATATGCATGTGCCTGTGTGTGTTGAACTAGTGACTGACAGAAACAATAGATGATAAAGTAAACGGAGGAAATGGTATTTGGGAATAAATCCACAATTAAATTATAATTCAAAGCTGTGTCACTTCAAGAATTTAAACTGCAAGTTAGAGCAAATAACCTTCCGAGGTTTTGATGTCATGGTCATTCCTTCTGCTTGATGTGATCGAAGGAATGCCATAATTGAGCAAACTACAGGAGATAACAGCAGCACAGAAAAACCAAACTCAAACTGCAACAGAAACAGAAACACATTTAACAAGCTTAGCTTCGTATAAGTAAGAAAATGAAGAACTTACAGACATGGACAGAGTAAATCAGCAGAAATTTAAAGTGGGAAAATCCACACTCACCTGTTGGTGCCTAGCATTTATAATTCTAACCGTCTTGGGGCGGACAATTGCCACAACAATTGTTTCAAGGATGAAGATGAAACTAAAGAGAACCCATGCTCTCTCTGGAGTACCTGCTATGTGATGCAGAACAAATCTAGCCAACTGAAGCCACCTTTCAAGCCCATGAAGCCTTAGTTCTTCAGACAAAGAAATTTGATTCGGAGGAGCATTATCAACACTGTTTGAGTCAACGATTGTTATATCAGTGTTGTCACGATGGTCTCTGTCAGCATCCAAACTACTCCTTTGGAGTAATGCCAAGATAGTTGGATCCAAGTTTTTTTCCTTCAACATCATTGCAAAATTTGGATCCAACCCTTTGTTTTGCAATAAACTAGTCAGTTCTACACCTTGGCCTGCCCTCTTTTTCAACAGCGACGTAATCCGAGGATCATTTAGTCTTTCTTGAAAAGCAAGAGCAAGATTCAGATCTAACAATTGCTGATTGGCAGAAGATGTGCTGGAATCACAACCTTGGCTATCAAGACCACTACTTGAGCAAACCACCAAGGAGTTATTATGATCAACATTTTTATCGCCGGAAGTCCCAGTTTCAGGTTCTTGCACAACTGACTGGCAAGAACTGCTATGCAGGACAAAGCTTGGCCTTCCACTATCTATGCTTTTATCACTATTTATACCCTCATGAGAGCTCATATTGCGAGATAGAACAGCATTGTTCCAATTGTTAGTATCAATCGTGCACTGTGTTGCACAATGGCTGACAGATTCAATAATGTTACTTGCTTCAACACTACTACTGCGTTTTACACTTGAACCGCAACCTTCAGAAGAGCAAGATGAAGTGTGTTGTTCCTTTCTGCGAAACCCCTCCCTCAAGCGAATCACTGTGCTCTGCAAGGCATCTCTTCTAGCAGCCAATGGGTTTGTAACTGAAAAGTGGCGAGAAACAGCAGCACCTAACAACACTGACGCTACAACCGCATAACTAATGCAATGACCCAAGTACCTGATTTAAAAACAATCACTGTAATAATGAGATAAAAAAGGTAAGGAACAGTTAAAGCTACACTTTTTACACAGTCGAAGTTTAGAACAAACCAGTAATGCACACCAAAGCAAATGAGGAAAACCCTGGATGCACCAGCAACAAAAAGAGCTACAACACGACTTTGAAGAAGCTGGAAACCATACAAGCAAGCCCCCATATTCCAATCTGCATAACATAATGTTAATTCGTACTAACCTAGCCTCCCAGATCCAAAAGCATGATGAAATACACAGCAACAGAGTGACAGACACAGGAAACCTGCATTGCTACAGGCATTATGACATACCAAGGATAATAACAGCAGCTGATGTAATGGCCCCAAGCCAACGAACTTCCTTTGCTGTCATACCATATAAAATGGAGTACACAAGAAGAACCACAAGTGAGCCGAAGTAGAGAAGGCCAAGATGAGAAGCCCTACACACAGAAAATATAATCAATCAGAAAACCGAATAATAAAAAATAAATCTGATCTGAAGCAAAAAAAACTTGGAACACGGTATGAATTAAATTGAAATAGGAAAAGCTTATGTAAAACCCAAAAAGGACATTAATAGATTTAAACTACCAAGATTTACAGGATTGAAAACCAACAATGTTATAATGAAGCAGGCCATAAAAAGCAATCAACTGAAAAAAAGAGTTATTTATATCGTTAATTTGTTCTTGTTTACTATACCATGTAAAAAGGTTTACCTGCTAGACTGACGTGGATATAATTCATTGGGGTCAGGTGGTTCAGGTAAACAAGCCATAGGACCCATTTCTATACAATCGCTATAGGCAAATTTGTAAGCTCTGCGAACATACTCATCAACATCTAAGCCATTCCCTGTATGTATCAAGAATGAAAGGGACAGAAAGGTAAATCATTAATTATACCCAAGCAGAATGCTGAACATCAACAACCACGTTGAATAACATCCTCAATTCATGTTCCACGTCTAGGAAATAAAAAAATCAGCATTTCAATGACATATCTATAACAAAGTAAGCAAATTAAAAAAACTTACCATTAAAAACCATTCTGCAAATAAAAAGCATATTGATTGCCAAAGCAATTGCTGAAACACCAAAGAAGAAACCTGAGGGTGAATAACGCTCAGATGCAGTTTTTCCAGCCGTAACATACACAGCACACAATTCATATGCACATAGTAAAGCAACTGCCAGAAAAAGGAGAACAGCAACCGCCTCTGTGAGATAGAAAAGAAAACTAAGTGAGAAAAAGGAAAAGAAAGAAAAAAGAAGGGAAAACTCCAACTTTCTATGATGACGATTAAACAAAAACTTCTTTATGATATAGAGGTCAAGGAAGCTCATACTTGAACTTTGCCATTGGGTTCTCCACCAAAGCATGATTGAATAGAATGCCAACAGAAGAGCAGTGCCAGCCATTATTACAGCCAAACCAATTATATCTCGACCAAGTATTATAATCAACCAGCAGCCCCACATTAAAAGGACCAATAGTGGAGATACAACAAGAATCCATGCCAACAGAGAGAGGAAACGGCAAAGTATACCCAGCTGAGGCCCTTGTAATACATATGGCCATTTTCTAGCAAAAATCCAGCTGAAAAGAAATTGAACACCAAGGTCGAACAGTTATTAAAATATGAGTAACAGATAAAACAAATACAGTATAATTTAAGCACAATTAGTTCGAAAAATGTTACTTATAAACAAATAATAAAAAAATTCCCACATTCAAAAACAGTGGGGAAGTTCATAAGGCACAGAGCGGAGGAAAGACAGCACAGAACAAAAAAAACAAATAAAGAGTGCGCAAACAACCAAAGTGAAGCACAGAACAAGTTGCCTTCATAAAATTATGCTACAGATTGCAGGAGACAATTTCCAAGTAATACAGAGAAAAAATATAAGACCAGATAATTACAAGTTACAACTTTCTCCCTCTCGACTAACTTCTCTTGCTATTAGCATATACGGTAAAAAAAACACAAATTAGCATAACAAACAACCAGTTGAGTTATGCTTCATTTCCACCACCCATCCTTCCCTTCTAAGAAAATCAATTCCCGAGGATTGGTATTTGATAAAGCTTCTTTAAAATAAAAGGTTCGTGCAACACTTCAGATTTTACCTTTTTATCAATCGGATATTCACTCACAGCATACGGATATATTATCAAAAAGTCTCCAAGTGATACGGAAATTATAATTACAACATTTTAGGTACTAAAATTTTGAGCATGGAGGATCCATGTAAACTTCTATCCAGCAGCGTTGAGGATAATCAGTGTAGCTCTTCCTATATCCTAAAATTAACATACCTTATTAGTAATTTAAATGAGATAAGGATGTTAGCCAATCCCTCCACAAATCCCACCATCTTGCAATTGAAAATATCACCAACTAAATGAAATTATATAAAGAGAGTGTGGATGCAAACAGAACCAAAGGTGTCAAATCAGTATGCATTTAAGATTAGTTCTATAGAAAGGAAAATGGATAACTAAACAGCATGTTCCATTTACATTACCCTCTCTCTTCCCCCAAACCCCTATGCACCTTTGAATTGATTAATGAAGAAAGGAAAAAAGTAAAATTGTGTGATACAAGTATGAAAAGGATTCCACATAATTAGTTACTAGTTAGCATTCCACCATAAGCTACAAGTCAATCAAACTCTTAGGTTATTAACCAGAAAAACCTTCAATAGTTACTCTTTGATCAATAAAATTGGAAAGTGGCGCTTTCATACTCATTAAGGTCACTGGCTCTCAAAATGGAAATGACTTATTGTAAGACAACTATTACAAGTACTCATACATGAAAGGAAATAACAATCGGTAACCGAAATTCAAACCCTGATGAGATTTGAGACAATAATTGATAATAGGATTTATCTAAATGTGATACCTTTGCATGACACTGGTAGCTGACAGGACTAATTATAAAAGTTTAGAGAAGGGGCATAAAGTAATCACCTGTAAATCCTCCAAGGTCTCCAATTAACTGCCCAAAGAATTCGAAAAGAAGCCAAGCCCAAAACTGTGAAAAGGGACCCTGATATTGCGCAGGCCAACACTATCCCATGTTCAGCACCCCCCATGGCTCTCCCGTCCGACCAACTAAATAAGCAAACGAGTCATCATCAATGCCAATTTCAAAATATATTATATATGTAAAAATTATGACTCCATCAACACGACTTCTAAGGTGCAAGAACTCGATAAGGAACCCAGAATGGAACAAAAAATAAGCAGGGAGGGAAACAATGGAGTTGGTTTTACTTCAAGTTAAAACATCACATATCAAGCATAAGTACAAAAAAATTGAAATTTAAATCAATCCCACAAAACCCAACAAGAAACGCTAGAAAACTCAAAGCAGCAGAAGGTGGGAAGGGGATTTTACCTACAGAAGTGAAGTGAACTTGATGGGCAATAGCATGATGGTCTGAATTCAACACAGATAAATCATTTATGGTCCAAAGCTAGTGCGTGAAGGTCAATTCTGAGGAATTGGGTTTTGAAGCTATGAACCAAAATAATTTTATGAGAAATTGAGCTTTCACAAAAGAGGGACTAGGGTTTTTCGGGAACGAAGAAGATGGATAAAAGTTCAGAAATTTAGCTTCATTTAGGGTTTATTTTGTTTTATCTGGTATTTCATTGACTGGGTTCTATCTTCTTTGAGAATTTCTCAGCTCCAAACCGAGAGAAAGAGAGAGAAAAGAGTAAAGTAAAAATAAAACCCTACTGCCATGGCTTGTGACTTGTGAGTGGAAACTGTCCAGTAAAAATATGTTTCTTTTTCTTCTTTTTTTTCTAGAGAGAGAAAGTGACAATGAGAGATAAAAGAAAAAGAATAAAAGAGATAACAAGTCATATCTCTGTCCGAACTAAAATATATCCACTCTCTGGTAAGGGAGCGTAACATACACGTACCAATTATAGTTCGATAAGTAGGTAAGTTACTATACTTGCTACGGGTTGAGGATGAAGAATGATCGAGTCTTTTTTAATTATTAAAGTTAATTTGAAAAAAAACACACAAATTGTCATTAATCTCCTAATTAGGACTTTGTTTTCTAATTTTTATTAATTTTGTATGTAATCGGGTCAATTTTTTGTCGTAAATAATTTTCTGGTTTTAGCAGGTAGCTTTAAGAATTTTTGTTCTCAAACATGGACTTATTTTATTAGGAAAAGAATCTATGAGATGAAACTTTTTTATATTTGCTTGAAAATAACCTACAACCTGTATAGATGTTCAACCCGCACTAAGTTGATTGGACACGATAAAAAATAGGACAAATTTTAAAAAAGAATTTTATGATTTTGTTCATTTTTAAAACTATATTTGGGAATTTGTTATTTTACAGGTATGTGATTTCAAAAAAATAGGTAAAATGAGAATAAAAAATGTTATTATATTCAGTATAGTAGTGTTACAATGAATATTTTAAACAATTCATCATTCTCGTAATTTAATCTTACTATTTTAAAAATTATAAATCATAATAAGAGTAAAGTTTTAGGGAGTTTTTTATTTTTTAAATTTTTTAAAATTTAACAATATTTTACTTAAAAGGGATTAGCACTATTTAAAAAAATTCAAAAGTTTGTCACTGCCGCATTTTTATTAACCATCCCGTAAAAGTTCAGATAAAAACAAATAAGATTACCTATTGTCGTTACATAATTTATTATTGAGTATCCATTGTTTGCAAATTATTTGAAACCACACACCTCTTTTTGTAAAAAAAAATTCGCAGACCCCGTTTTGCAAATGAATGAAATTACATGACACTTTTTATGTTTTCCCTGTAAAATAATGTAAAGGTTTGGGTCAGATCAGACCAGACTTGTATTTAGTTATTCATTTCTAAATCTAGGTCATTCAATCTATTTCATAGTTATTAGTTTTTAAATTTATATATGTGTGTGTATATTATTAATGATCTATATTTAGTTTGGATCAGATCGGATTAACATTAAAATATGTTTGATCAAATCCGACATTTCAAATTTGAGTTCAGAAATTGATTAATATGTATAATAATTTATCTATGATTATCACATTATTATACGAGTGATTTTATATTTTACTTTACCACATCACCATTAGATTACATTTCATACCACAAATTCAACGATGATGAAAAGTAACTTTTATTTTGTAAAAAATAAAGTCACCGTAACTTTCACCTTTTGATGGTATCACATGCAAATCTGACTTACTATAGCATTTTAATTCAAATTTTTTCTTTTTCAAAATATATTGAAATAATCTATTCCGTGTATGACTTATTTAATTTTTGCCCACTTGATATCTAGTCTACACAATTTTATACAAGAATTAAATATACCACACAAGTCCATCGATGGTCAACAAATAATTTTCTTGCTCCAAATTAGAGAGATAATAGATTCAAATTTTTCTCAAATCTATATCTTGATATGAACAAGCCTTTTAACTGGAGTGAAAAAACATTTAGTATGCTTCAGAGCTCATCTTTATTTATCTTTCTGAAAATTTAAAATCTCATATCACTATCTCAACATAAATTTAAAAATAACTTTATTGAAAAGTAATAAAGTTAGATTTGTAAATCTATATTTCCAAAACTCTCTTGGATGACATTTTTATTATAAGATTGAGTTTTAAATGGCATGAATTGCGTCATTGCATTCTGTTTTATGAAACCTTCATAATGACTTAAAAATGGATGAGTTAATGAAAATTTGTAAGTTAGCAGAAAAATGCTGGAAAACGCAGAAGTCAAAAAAGTATGACGAATTAAAGTGTTCGTGGCGAATGCTTTTGCATTCAGCTAAGTTCTAGATTCTCTCTATTTTCGAAAGCATGCAACTGCTTCCCATGATTCTTGGCGAATGCTTTTGCATTCAGCTAAGTTCTCCTTAGATAATGGTTGAATTTTAGAATTCAATTTTTCCACGCATGGAGATTGGAGAATGGTTTGTCTTTATAATACTTATATTTTCTGCAATTCAAATGTTACATTGTAGTATTTTTTTGTAGCATGTTTCTTTCCCCTTCGATCCATTTATCAACATAAACAATTCATGAGATTACAATGAATGTGTAAGATCCACTTAAAGCACTCAGTGGAAAGTAGCTATAAGGAGCCATGCAGTACCATACTTGTGAAATAAGGGCCTAAATAAATGAGTGGTCCTTACAATTCCATCCAATTCAAACCATTCAACTTAGCTTAAATGGTTTATGCAGAACCTTGATTGGTTTAGATGGCTTGTATTTACATGGATAAATGGTTCAACCCACCATATAACTATTGATTGTTCTTTCCATAAAACGTGTCGAGTTTATTGGCCAAGAAGATGGTAGAGAAAACTATCATTCATTCACAAACCACTCCAACAAAGGAGCAACCCAGTAAAATACATTAGAGAGAGAGTTAACAAAGGCCTCCATGTTTCTTTACTTTTAGAAACTTGGGCCATGAACATATTATAAGAAGAAACTTAAAAAAAAAAAGAGCAGTCAAAACTTCTCACTAGAGATATCACATCACTAAACCAACCTAACCATAAAGATTGAAAAAAAGGGGTATACAAAGAGAGGAGGTATTACTTGATTGAAGTTACAGAAAGGGGCTTTTTTTTATGGGCAATTAGAGTTTCTACCAGGACCTCCATAATAAAAGTAATGGCCCCAATCTCCATTGTTTCCAGTTTGAACATCATAGCAATTTGATTGCTCTGTGAAAGTATCTAACCCTTTTGGAGCTTTCAGATTGTTGGATTCATCAACTACTTGAATATTCCTAAAGTAACTTGCTTTTCCGAATCCTTGTTCTGGAAACTGCCCGCTTCCCATCTGAGTTGATGTGTGTTGTCCATTAGGCTCCGAGTTCACTACCTCTCCTCCCCATTCGATCATCGAGGCACTATCAGCTAAGTATGAGAATAGGAAAGATGGCCAATATCCCAACACATGTTCATTTCCAAATTGCATCCACCAGTGTCCCTCATTTGGATCCTACAAAAGGGTCTTGTGCTCAGTTGAAAACTCATAAGCAAATGCAGAAAGATGTGATCTTTCTATTCATATTTGCATTGAACCATTTCGCAAGTGAGAAAGAAAGGGTCTTTTGGTTAGTCCAAATCACGACCAAAAGTCAGTCATTATAGTAACTGATTAAAAACACAATTGCCAAGGAATATTAACACATGAACCGATATGATGATTCAGTTTCTGTCACACTCCCCTACTCTATTATGTATTTAGAGGTGCTGATGAAATCATTCAAGTGTGCATTTAAAAGGACAAAAAACCCATCAGAGATCACATGTGCCGTTTCATTGTTTCAGTTACCTCTAAATAATTTTTTGGCCTTTTTGTAAGAAGTTTTTAACTTGGGGCTGAATGAATAAGAGCTT
>CAOJBI013486372.1:0-12193 GCA_948277035.1 Euphorbia corollata
TGATGACAATTTGCAGAGAAAACGGTGGCCCTTTCTGCATCTAATCACACCTGAAAACACTGCCCATCAAACGGTTCTGCTTCTTTTGCTACCTCATCTCAGTTAGGTATTGATTACTACTTAGTTTTGTTTTCTTTCAATGATTGAGACTTCTGGGATCTTCAATTGATCTATTTATCCTCCATCCTTTCCAGGATAAAAAAAGGATCGGACTTTGATGAAAAAGGATCGAACTTGTTTTGTATTAATTTTGTTTGTTTGTACTCCTTGAGTTTATTTCATTGATTGGTTTGTTCCTTTGTTTAGTGTTTTTTAGCTGAAGGATCAGACTTCAAATCCTGGTTACTGGGAAAGATGAGTGGAGCTGTGCTTGTAGCTGTAGCTGCTGCAGTTGGTAACTTGTTGCAAGGATGGGATAATGCAACCATAGCAGGTTAATTTGCAATCTTTCGTTGCTAAAATTTTATGTTTCAATATTAATAATTCAGATTTGCTTCATAATTCAGATGATGAAAGATTCAATTTTTCTTGAAATATATTGATTTTCAAAGTTTCAAGTCCTTTTTAGGTTAATTCTGAATTGGATTGGAATTAAGGATATCTCTTTTTGCAGGGGCTGTTTTGTATATTAAGAAGGAATTCAAATTGGAAAGTGATCCAACTATAGAAGGATTGATTGTGGCTACTTCTCTTATCGGTGCTACTTTGATAACTACATGTTCTGGAGCCATATCAGATTGGCTCGGTCGCCGGCCTCTATTGATAATCTCTTCTGCACTTTACTGTATTAGTGGTATAGTGATGTTGTGGTCTCCCAATGTTTATATTCTACTCCTGGCGAGGCTTTTGGATGGTTTCGGTATTGGTTTAGCTGTCACTCTTGTTCCAGTTTACATATCGGAGACTGCACCACCCGAAATCAGGGGTTTATTGAATACTCTTCCACAGTTCACCGGATCTGGTGGCATGTTTCTGTCATATTGTATGGTTTTCGTGATGTCCCTGACAAATGCACCAAGTTGGAGATTGATGCTTGGGGTTCTTTTTTTTCCTTCTCTCATTTATCTTGCTTTAACCATATTTTTCCTGCCTGAGTCCCCAAGATGGCTTGTGAGCAAAGGTCGGATGCTTGAGGCCAAGAAGGTTTTGCAGAGGCTTCGAGGCAGGGATGATGTATCTGGTTAGCTGTTCTATATCCTTTGTGTGAAATACAAGTTGTATCTGGCTTTCGATTGTGAGTTGTGAATAGGTCACAGTCATAGCGCATTTACTTGATGCTAGGAATTCAATGTTGGAGAATACCTTTCTTTCGTACTTGAACTCTATTAGTTAAATTTCATTTAGAAAGTTTTTTACTAGGAGAAAATTAGAACTTTTTTTTTGTATGGTTCATTTTCTGTATGTTATATGATACCTTGAGCCTCTTACTTTAATTTTTCTCACTTTTGGCCATTGTCTGATAGGAGTTTGTCACACTCGTTGCTAAAATACTTAGTAAAAAATGTGCCCTGCAATCTTGCATTTCTGCATTTTTTCGGAACCATCAATTAAAGGCCATAATTTGCAAAATTTCAAGTCCGAGGGAACTATTCCAATAAAAGGGTCTAAACGATAACTTGTGGTCAGTACAGGGCCTGAATGTGCAAACATTGAAGTACCACGACCAATTTGGAAAATTTTTCCAAGTAGATAGGCCGAATATTCTCGTTTTCTGCTTTATAAAGTACACAGTACACCCAAGATTGTTCAAGTTACCTATATGTTTTGAGAATCTAGCATTCGATGATAATTTTTTTCTTGTTTAGGCGTGTCTTACCACAAACTTTTTTTAGAGAATGTCTATGGCTTGATATTTCTGACAATATGATGATGAACAAGCATCATATGATGACACTGATACGGTTCAGATGAATAGGTGAAATGGCTTTACTGGTTGAAGGACTCGGGGTTGGGGGTGATACATCAATAGAGGAGTACATAATTGGCCCGGCCAATGATATCATTGATGACCAAGAAATATCTGAAGACAAAGATCAAATGAAGTTATATGGACCTGGAGGAGGTCTTAGCTGGATTGCCAAACCCGTACCTGGGCAGAGCAGTATTCGTCTTGCGTCTCGGCCAGGAAGTATGATAAACCAGAGCGTGCCTCTCATGGATCCCATTGTCACCCTCTTTGGCAGTGTACATGAAAAGCTCCCCGACACAGGAAGCATGAGAAGTATGCTTTTTCCGCACTTCGGCAGTATGTTCAGTGTGGGAGGGCAACCTAGAAATGAAGAGTGGGACGAGGAAAGCCAAGCAAGAGAAGGCGATGATTATCCGTCTGACGGAGGTGGCAATGACTCAGATGATAACTTGCATAGTCCTTTAATATCGCGTCAAGCGACAAGTGTTGACAAGGGATTGGTGCCACCTGTACATGGAAGCCTTTCAAGTATGAGACAAGGTGGAGAGGCGGTTGGTGGCACTGGGATTGGTAGCGGTTGGCAGTTAGCGTGGAAATGGTCTGAGAAAGAAGGACCAGATGGAAAGAAGGAAGGGGGCTTCAAAAGGGTTTATTTGCATCAAGAAGGCACATCTGGTTCTAGACATGGATCTTTGGTTTCTATGCAAGGTGGTGATGTGGCTGTAGAGAGTGAATTTGTACAGGCTTCGGCTTTGGTCAGCCAACCGGCTCTTTATTCCAGACAGCTACTGGATCAACATCCAGTTGGACCAGCTATGGTTCACCCTTCTGAAACTGCAGCCAAAGGACCTAGCTGGAAAGATCTTTTCGAACCAGGAGTCAAGCGTGCTTTGGTTGTTGGAGTGGGAATCCAAATTCTTCAACAGGTATATTATAATCTGGCCCCTGAACCTGTCAAAGTATTAAGTTTTGGCCCTGGCCTTTCTTCTGGCCTTTATTGGTCATCCAACTTTGCGTTAATTTTTACATGTAGAATCCAAATGGTTTGTCATTTCTGGATCCTATGTGCCAAAAGTTGGTAAAAATATCGGATGTAAGCTTTTATTTCTGACCTATTAATTACAGTGTGGAACTCACTTGTGACGTTCCATATGTCAAGGTGTGTTTTTCTTACAAAATTGAAAAATGAATTTGTGTAGTTAAGGGGCGAAAAGTACCGTGATTCCTCGTAAGCTATTATCAGTTTCTTCCAGATTTCTATAGGTGAAAGCATAGTTAGCACGTTGAAACTTGAAATGGTTACTTTTGAAGCTGGAACCTAAAAATAATATATTGTGAGAAGTGATCAAGAACTTTTCCTTTCCTGCAGAATTTGAAAAATTCAATTCTGTTTAGCTGGTGTTAAATTCTATTGTATACAAGTTCTCATTTTTTTCACAAGGATATGTAATCTGGCATTAACTCATAATATCTTGGAGTTCCGAACATGTTCATGTCTGCAGTGTTTTAAAATTTACAAATTATTGTCTAAATCTGAATATTAACTGGTCCCCGACACGTGTTATTTCTATTTACAATTTTTGTCGAGGTTTAATAACCTATTTAAACTACTTGATGACCTTATCGTTCAATGTCTTCAAGACTCCTACATGTTCAAGTGTGAAGCATATGTAATCTGTTCATATGTTTCAATACTTATTGTACAATGCTACAATCTTGAACTTGTATACTGAGAATTATGCATATATGTGGTGCAGTTCTCTGGCATAAATGGGGTTCTCTATTACACTCCCCAAATTCTGGAGCAGGCAGGTGTTGGTGTTCTTCTTTCGAACTTGGGCATTAGTTCGGCTTCTGCATCTTTGCTTACTAGTGGAGTAACAACATTGTTAATGCTTCCCTGTATAGCTGTGGCCATGAGGCTTATGGATATCTCTGGCAGAAGGTACAAATTTTTACTTATGTTTTATCCCCTGAATATGTAGGTAGGAAACTTAGTGAAAAGCAATTTTTGATCCCTTTACTTCTTTACATTGTCAAAATGGCCCATGTATCTCATTATGGCTCAATTTGTCATTTAAGCCCCTCTACCTTAATTTGTCAAACAGTGCAGACTGTCTGTTAATGGTCAAATTCTGAGAAAAAATTAAGTAAATGAGTTCGATGTGTCAAAATTGAAGTCCAAATACATGTTTAGAATGTTATCTTGGAATTTCAGTCTAGTTGACTTGATGCTATCAACAAGAAACTTTTCAAGTATTATTTCATATGCTTTAGTCCGTGCAGATGCCTATTATTTCTGAATCGTTTTGTTTTGTTTGCAGGAGTTTGTTGCTTTTCACAATCCCAATATTGATAGTCTCTCTCCTGATCCTAGTCCTAGGAAGTGCAGTGAATCTAGGCAGCGTTGTCAATGCATCGATATCGACTTTCAGTGTGATACTCTACTTCTGTTGCTTTGTGATGGGATTCGGCCCAGTCCCTAACATACTGTGTTCAGAAATCTTCCCAACTCGAGTTCGTGGCCTCTGCATTGCCATTTGTGCCCTTACTTTTTGGATTGGTGACATCATAGTCACCTATTCACTCCCTGTTATGCTAAAATCTGTCGGTCTACCTGGTGTTTTCGGGTTATACGCCGTTGTTTGTATCATATCATTGGCATTCGTTTACTTGAAGGTTCCGGAAACCAAAGGCATGCCCCTTGAAGTCATTACCGAGTTCTTCTCCATTGGGGCAAAGGCAATGGCCGAAAAGGAAAACTGATTTTATATGGTGAGAAGTTGAGGTTTTTATTACAATTGGTTGTTTCGTTTGGGGTTTCTCTCAGATTCTGGTAAACATGAATATCTATTTTTGTAGAAATAACATATGTATATATACCATTGCTGGTTTTGGCTTTTACATGACATTGAAGTTTCATTTTCAGCTCATTCAGTCGAAATTTCTGAATGACTAGTTTCAAGTTATGTTTTTGAATGCTGCAATTGGTTCCATTTTTTGTGCATTCTGGCACTTAAAAATGCCGGGATGAGCTGCAAGCTCATAATTTTGTTCCGGATATGGCCAAACTTCAACATTCTAACGAGTTTAGAGTCCATAAATATAGTTTTTAAATTATTACTGCAAACAAGGCTTTTAAGCCCCTCCTTTTCCAAACAAACACTTGACATTATATACATGAGAAATGCTGTATTTGAACTTGTATGTTACCAATCTCTTTTGTTTTTGCATATTATAGACAAATGTTGTACATAAACTGCATAAGGAAACTGTGGCACAAAATGTAGAAGACATAATGGGAGCTGAACATACCAATTAATTAAGTCAAATAGAACCATTATCCCTCTCTTGAGAAATATTCCTTTCGATTCTGTCACTGCCATTAACAGATTGATCATCTCTTGCATAGTGAACAGACAAGTCATCTCGTTTTCGTTTCGACTTGCTCTTTGAGATGTCTACCTTATCATCAGCAAATGACAAGAATGTTTGAATCCGTCTTGATCGAGAACTGCTGCGAATAGAAGATTCTGATGGATCTTCAGCAATGTGCCGGCTGAACTGCCGACTCACCTTGCAGAAGTAGATAAAGAGAGCAAGGAAACATGCAATGCCACAGATGAGAAACAGCCCCCAGAAGCTTTGTAAGTGAAGCTGTTCTGAACCATCTGAGCTCTGTGTACTGCAAACCGATGTTTTTAGCCACTTGTCATGAATCTTTTGAAGCTCTCCATTCTCGGACAGTGTGAGAATGGCGGTTGACATGTCGATGGCTAGAGGAGAATCTCTTGGAAATGCCTGAAAGCATAAAAATGAGCTGCGTATAAGCAAAGTTCAATAGCTTCTTGTTTTGGTCGATATTGCTTATTCATTAGCTTCTCTTCAAGTCTCAGACAGCCTATACATGCACAGCTTGAAGACTAAAGTTCGAAGCTTTACCAGAGATAATCTGTAGTCTTGATCCTTATAATTGATTCCTAAGTGGGTGGATGAGCAATTAAACGCAGTGGACATGTGTTGTGCGTGTAAACATACGCGTAAAAGGCATACGCCCTTGAACTTGGCGACTTTTGCCGGATGCTACATGAACTTTCAGAAATTCCACTAAGCCCCTTAACTTGGCAAAAGTGCACTAGTTTGCTCCCTCAATGTCACGAGTCAACTTTTGATCAAATGAAGGAAAATCAGAAAAATAACATCCTAGACAAATCAAACAAACCATAATCTGATACATGGCATTGAGGAGGGCAAGTTGGTCCACCTTTGCCAAGTTCAGGGGGCTAAGTTGAACTTTTGAAAGTTAAGGGTATCATACCACTTGATGCCTTTAGCCAAAGGCATATTACGGACCAATTTGGGATTGTTTTCTCATACTACTTCTCTGAAACTTCATTTTTAAGCTTTTACATGCTATTGACCGAGAACTTCTGAAAATTAATAGTATATAGTTCCTAATTAATTAGTATTACTATTAAAAGCTCAAAATCTTTTGTTCAATACTAAAATATGTTGTTCTATTGAAAGTTTGTAAGTGAAAGTTTTTGTGATAACAGCCTTGACAACAATCCCAAACAGGACCTAAGTTCTTCAATTCTTAAGGATGTTAACTATCGAGCCCCTGATCATACCGCAATAGTATGTTGAGCCATTTTAAAGCATCCCTCAAACTCAAAACATTTCAAAACTGAAGCACGTCAGGAATATTTCAACGAACGAACTCAATGCTAGCTTGTTTTCAAAATCTTTAAGCTAAGATAAGAAATTAATTGGTTTAAAATTGAGATACTCACGAATCCCCATCCGCTTTTAGTGAATTCTTGACCTCTAATTGAGAATTCACAATGTTCAGAGAGGAAGAGGTCCACATAAGGTTGTTCATCAACCACAGCAGCAACAGTTCCATTTGCTAGAGCACTTGCATATTCTTCTGGTGAGCCAAGAGCAACAAGCCGGTTTTTGGCAACATTGAGTTCCTCATTCAGATAGTTTTCGGCAAAAGATCCAACTTGGTATCCGATACGTTCAGTGGTTGTCACCAACGAATCAATACTTTTAATTGGTGATGATAATTGTTGAACAGTAAGTATCGATGTCAGACTTGCAGTGTAGCTTGAATTGATAATCAAAACAACAAAAAGCCAGATGATCAGCACTAAACGACCAAGTGTGCTTACTGTATTTTCTCCTGTAAAGTCAATGAAATACAGATTTTGTAATCTTGCATGAGTGAAATCATATGTTCTGGCTCTGCGAAAAGCTAAAATTTGAACCCTCTACTGTGCACAATCCGTCACTTGGCCCACGTACTTTAACGCCGATACATTTTCCTCATGGACTTCATTTTATTTGGAATTTTTTGAACGAACAATTCTATTCTGTTACAAGCATATGTGATACTAACAGAACTGAAAGAGTCAAATTTTATGCTAATGGTTGTAACTAATTAAAAAATCAAGTAAATGGGCCAACTGCAGAAATATTGAAGAACAAGGGCCAAAGTGACAGATTGTGCAAATACATAGGCTAAATATTAGCTTTTGCCTTGATAAATTGTTGAAGGACTTACTATGAGCAAAAAACATGGTTGAGAAGCTAAACCTGTAAAATAAAATGACAATTATAAGAAAATGCACAGATAACAAGAAAAAACATACATTTCAAAAGGTAGAAGAGACTATCTAGATAGTAGTTCTAGACCTGAAAAAAATCTAAAAGATACTCTTTATGGCCCTGCTAGTTCATTTTAGCCTTAACAACCACAATATCGGACTTTTAAAGTTATGAGAATCAACATGCAGAAAAAATATAGGAAACACTAAAATGCTACACTTATCTTGTATACCTTCCATTATTTGATTTGCCTAATCTTCACTAAAGTACAAGTACTTACCAAAGAATTGTGACAAATTGCTTCTTAGGCGGTCCACGAAACTCATCATTAGTTCGGTGTTCAAGGATCCACACAACAGCTCCCACCACAAGGAAAAAAACTCCTGTAACAGCCCACATCAATGGAGTAAACGGTTTCAAGAATGCCCAAGCGTTTGAATTCTGTTTCTTGACTGGAGCCACCACAACTAGACCTGATTCTATGTACGGCTGTGTGAAATCCACAGCCCTTGTTCGGTTAGTGACAATAGCAATATCTCCAATGGCACCATCAAACACCTGCAGTAAAATAACAATTTTGAAAGTTCAGTATACGCAAAAAAGTTCAATCCTTTTTTATTCAGAGTCAAAATACTCACACCAAGAGTGATCTGATTTACAAGTTCTGAGTAGCTTGGGTTCTTATGCCCATCCCCAAATGGAATAAATTTGTATGGAACTGCATAGGGAAGCAGCTTTATAGCAGCAATGAATACATCTATGCAGTATCCCTTGACCGTTTCACCACCATTGACTGCTGAGACAAAGTCTCGATAACTAACCCGATTTGGAATCCCAATTTTTAATTGCCTTCCATTGTCTGGAAAAACCCATCCTCGAGGTGCAACTGTTATCCCTCCAGGCCACACAACACTGGACAAGCGCTGGCTAGAACTCGAACGGTTTGGTGGTTTTGCATAAAGGGTCTCAGGGGGCACAACTGACAGCCCAGAATAGTTAGACCAGTATCCAATATGCTGATACCCGGTATCAATCACATTGATAATATCAAAAGCAGGATGTAAAGGAGAACGATCTGGAAGAAATAGAAAAGGTCCAGTGAGGCCTGTCATATTTGTGTGCAGTATGTTATCAAGCAATTTTCTTCCTCCGTCGAAAATGCTCAACGCTGCCAGGTTCAGAACGCCGCCCCCAATATCACTTAACTTCTGATCATTGGAAAATGAAATATTATTTCCATGATCTAAAAACAACTTCACAGCATGAGCAAGCAGCCAAACAGTATCATAAGCATATAGGCCATAAGGGTTCAACCCAACTGAACCATTGCTCAGTTTACTCCACCTTGACTCGAAATCCCTTCTTCTCTTCGAGTCTAGGACATGGGGGCGCAATGTGAGAGCTCCCTTAATAGAATTGGAAACTACTGCAGAGAGTGGTGAATTTGAATCTATAACGGTAGAGAGCCAAGAAGTACATATCCAGACAAAACCGCTTTCCATCATATTAAGACTCTTAGCAACATCAAAAACTAAGAGACCAGTCCGAGAGAAAGTATGTAAGACAATCACTCTAGATTCCATGCTAAGAATCTTGATCAGTTCATCTTCAACATCGCTTCGTTTAGATGTTGGATCTGGAGGGAGAGCTGCTTTATACGAAATTCTGCAACGTCTCTCAGCAAGTTGATCGCCTAATACAGTTATACCATTTCTGCTCTGATCATCATCACTATATACTGCAATTACCTCAGCCCAACCATAATAACTAACCATCTCTGCAATGGCAGTCATCTGAAACAAATCATTGGGAGCTGTTTGGACAAAATAAGGATATTGGAGAGGCGATAAGGTGGGATCTAGAGCGGTGAAGGACAATAGAGGAACATGAAGCTCATTTGCAAGATGAGAAAGTACGTGAGCCATTATTGAATTTTGTGGACCAATTATAGCAACTGTATCAGTCTCCATAAACTGTAACGCTGTGATCAATTGAAGAAATATGATTAGTAAAATGCAAAATATGCTCGATCTACTTGGTTCAATGCGTACATTTAGTCCTTAATCACAGTTACACCCTGAACTTTTTGCTTCACTTGCAAATGGTCCAAGGTAGACTATAAATACAATGACTAATTATGATCAAACCATACACATTGAACGATAAAAGGGACTAAAGTGAAGTATCAGCCGCCATAAACTGTTATGCTGTGATAATTGAAGACATAACCAAAATGTAAAATTTGCTCCCTTTACTTGGCTCAATGTTTACATTTGGTCATAGCTAGACCCTGAACTTTTCAATTCACTCACGAAAGGTCCATGGTAATACAGCGGCTAGCCATGATCAAACTTGAAGTTCGAAAAGCAAAATACGTTTTTTTTTTGTCATTATTTTTGTCACTGAATTTCACAACAGATGATTGTGAAATGCAAAATTCGTTCCCTGTTCTTGGGTCCATGACACATTTGGTCCCAAAATTTCAACTAAATCATTGTGACTCCCAGAGCTTTTTAATGCCCTCACTAGATCAATACAGTAACTAACTATGATCAAACTGAAGTTCGAAAACCAAATATACTCACTGACCAATCAAGGGATTAAATTTTAGGGTGTGCCAGTAAACTGACAAATCCAAATAAATAATCAAGAAAAGGAGTAAAAGTATACAAGGAAAGAAACATACCACTCATTATGCCCATAAATCCACTGAAGTTCGAATCGTGTATATTTATAGACAATTTCCTTCCACCAAGAATGCTGGGATCAGAATTTATGTCATTCTCGGCAGCCTCAATGGCAATCTTTGAAACTTTTCCATTTATAGAACCAAAAGTGAAAATAGCTCCAACATTAACAACACCAGGGCCAGAAGTTGCAGCACCAGATATACATATAGACAGATTGATACAGAACAGGAAGAAAGAGAAATAACAAACCAAATTCATAGTATTTCCCAATTAATGAACTTTACAACCTATAAGGAAACCAGGAAAAAGTAAATAAAATCAATTGAATAGCAAGGTATACAACCCATATACAAGGAAAACTTGAGCATAAAATGAACGATGAAAATAGTGTCTTTAATTAGAAGATATAGCAGACACAAAGACGAGCATCATTCAGAAAATTATTCAGTGGCAGCAAAAGAAGGATAAAAATTAATTAAAACTAAAAAGCAGTAAGCACAAAGGTAACAAAACAAAAATTCCTTGGTTGAAAAAAAACTTTATCTTCCAAAAACCATATTTTAAAATAAACTGAAAAGAAGAAAGATGAAGGAGAAGCAAAGAATGGGTGTCAAACAATACTCACCAATAACTTAAAAGAATTATATTATTAAAGGAACCTATTGCTAAAAATAAAGTATGCAATCCACTCATCCTGAAAAAGTTAAAGCTCATCAAATTGCAGAAGAAAACCATATAAAAAAATAAAAATAAAAATCAAAGAAATTGACAAGCAGAATAAAGCTTCAAGTATCACAGCAAATAGGTGAAAGTTCACTTACCTAAAGGAATAAGAATATGGATCAACAAGATGTAGCTTATTTGTCAATAAGAGGCTGAGCAAGGTGTCAGAGAACAGAGTACGAATCTCACTGAATACATTTGCTGGGAGGCCGTGACTAGGCCGCGAATGGCTTCAAAGTAAATAAAGGAGAGTGCTTGTTGAAATGGGTTTTCTGCTGAAAAAAGGGAGCTTTAATTTGATGAAAGCATCCGTCTTTTGGCGTGGTACTCATTGAACAAGTGTTGAAGAACAAGAGAACGAATGGCGGGCGTTGTTTTGGGGGGATAAGGAAGAGAAAAGGGGCAAACCATTGAGGAAAATAATAATATGTTAATGTTTGATTCTGGTGGAATTTGCTAGTGCTGTGTGTGTGTTTCACAGATGAAGAAGATGAGCACCCGGAGTGTTGGGTCCACTCAATGGAGGCTTTGACCTTTGTTAAATGCGCATGTTTGTTTTGAGGGAAAATTTTGAAAACAAAATTATGTTATTGGTTGGAATAATGTATGACTTGAATAAGCTTAGCTAATTCCACTCTTTTGAGGGTATGCTTGGATCGGTCTCTCTCTTCTTCTTTTTTTAATGAATATTAAACTTTTAGTATTATCATATAAAATTCAAAAAAAGAAGAGAACATTAGGCATATTATTATTTATACAAATAAATTTGTATGGCTGCAGATTTTATTCCATGACTAAAAACACTAGAGGTATGCCTTCATTTATTGGCTAACGGGTGCTGCAAATATGATTTAATATAACTTCATATCTGCCTGACACCAAAACTTGTATAGTTGATAAAGGTAGTAGTAAGATTAAGATTGGGATTTAAATTCTTTAAATTCTAAAATTGGTAAAGTTGTACATTACAATCAATCTTAATTATTCATCCAGTTTTAATAGTTGAGATTCATTTTTAATGATTTGTGGGGTTCACTGTGCAATTAAATCTCAACCATTAAAACTGTATGGATGATTGAGATTGACTAAAATGTACAACTTTACCAATTTAGAATCCAGAGAATTTGAATTCGAAAGATTGATATAGATAATTTTAGCCAATAGAACTATAAAAGAAAAACCGTCTTCTACGCCTAATATCATTACAAGTATATACTCAACACACAAAGGAGTAAGATAAGAGAGTATATATCACAAC
>CAOJBI013494560.1:0-10181 GCA_948277035.1 Euphorbia corollata
ACACGTGGCTTTCAAGGAGTAAAATGGTGCACTTTTTGAAAGTTGAGGTAGCTACGGGGTCACTTTTTGAAAGTTGAGGTAGCTACGGGGTCATTTTGAAAGTTCAGGGGGGCAGGAGGTTTTTTTGGACAAGTTGAGGGATCTCATGATGTATTAAGCCAAAAATAATTGTATTAAAACCCTCATCACCGTCATACAACGTTGAAGAAAAATTATACAAAATATCTTTTAGATTATCAAGCAAGCAACCACTTTTAATTCATTTAAAGACAAAAAGCAGCAATAACATCAAATAAAATAAATAGTGAAATTGAAGATTCCGCACTTTTTTTTTATAAGAAAGAATAAAAACAAAGGCTAAACAGTGCCTAGACGAGGAAAAGAGACACCAAGGATAACTTGACTAAGAATTGAACGAATACTCGATATGGGCGTGTCAAAAATATGACATCCGAGAGCAAGAGAAGATCCATAAGAAGCCATAAAATCTGCACATCTGTTCCCTTCCTGATACACATGTTGAAAAGTCACCAACCATGCACGACTGATAAGTCCTTTTATTTCCGAGACGATATTGAGATTATCATTAATCCCTGTGTTCTCCGCCAAAAGCGTATCCACAACAAACTTACTATCAACTTCGACCACAACTTTTCTAAACCCCCTCTCCCAAGCGAGATTTAACCCATCCAACACTCCCAAAAGCTCAGCACACGCAATCGAACATGACCCAATGCACCTCGCAAACCCACATAGCCAACGCCCATTGAGATCCCTAATCACACCTCTTGATGACGCTCTGTAGTCGGGACCTCTAACTGAGCCGTCTGTATTGAGCTTCACCCAATCATTGCATGGCGGCTTCCATCCCACAAGCACCCACGTTCGCTCCCTGGTCTGACTTGATCCAACAGAGGCTGCACTGACAAAGGCCTTAGCCGTGCCCACGGCTTGAGCAATAAGCAAGGTACCTGGGATGTCCTTACTCTAAAAAATGCACAGGTTCCTGCGCTTCCAAAACCACCAACAGCAAACACCAAATAATAAACCCCAATTATTAAATCCAAACCTCGCCTTCTCCCACAAGTTTCTGCTCAACCAATCCTGGAAATTACCAACCAAAAAATTGTCAACAACATCTTCCCCCACCAATCTCGCCCAAGTATCCTTAGCAAACGAGCAAAATTGAAAAATATGGGACAAATCCTCAACACTAGTTTGACACGTATGACAAGAAACATTATTTGTTAGATGCATTCTACCTCTTTCTGCATTCGTAAGAAGGCGTCCTCGAAGCACCAACCATAAAAATGACTTAACCCGCGCAGGACCATTCCAATCCCAAACGACCTTCCAGTCTTGATTAGTATCTCCATCTTCAAACATACATAGCTGGTTATAAGCAGACTTAATAGAATACTTCCCCGATGAGGTTCCATTCCAATAGCATGAATCACGAAGAGAACTCTCAATCTGAATAGGGCAGGCTGCTACTTGGAAGAGACAAGAGCATGGCAACTTGTCTTTAAAACGCTGCCATTCCCACGAGCCATCCGCCCTTACCATATCACAAACTTTGACATTTAACTCACCTTCATCTAATGGGCATGTTGCAAGAAACTGAAGGGGCCCCAAATCACCTACCCAAGCATCCGACCAAAATCAGACATCACTGCCCCGCACAACATTCCACTTAACATCAATCAAAATATCATCCTTAAGTTGAACAAGAGCTCGCCAAGTTTTAGAGACAAAAGCACCTGGCCGAATAGAAGCAGTAGAGAAATCTGCACATCGGTACTTTCCTAACACTACTTTAGCCCATAAGGATCCCTTATCTGATAAAAGAGAGAATCCATGCTTCATGAGGAAAGCTGAATTCATTAAGCATGGCTTTCTAATACCGATCCCTCCACTATAAAGAGGCAAGCAAACTTCTTCCCAATTCACAAGATGGATTCCTCGCTTCTCCGCTCCACTTCCCCAAATGAAACCGCGAATAATTTCTTCAATCTTTCCACAAATCATGTCCGGCAACCTCACAAATTGCATTGTATAGTAAGGGAGAGCGCAAAGAATGGAGTTAACTAGAGCCAGCCTTCCCGCTAGAGATAAAGTACGAGCTCTATAATTTGTTAAACGACCTGCAATCTTTTCAAGAAGAGGAGAAAATTTAGGACCCTCCTTTCGATCAACTGTAAAAGAAATCCCTGGATAAGATCCTAAGGCAGCCACTGAACGAAAACCAATCTTCCCAGCAATAGTATCCCTTAATGGCCTAGCAACATTACAAGAGAAAACAATACTAGACTTGCCATTATTCACCTTACAACCAGAAAACTCACAAAATTAATTAAGAACACCACATATATTATCAATTTGGGATAAGCTAGCTTGGGCAAACAACAGCATATCATCCGCAAAGAAGAGATGTGTCAAACGAGGCCCATTAAGACTAAGAGTGATGGGTTTCCAACCTCCATTATCCATGGATCTATTTATGCCTTGAGCAAGGCGCTCCATGCACAAAACAAAAATATAATGTGACATAGGATCTCCTTGACGGACACCTCTAGCTGGTCGAAAAGGTTTTGAGAGGGTCCCATTCCAAAGAACCTGCATAGAGGATGAAGAGATGCAGTTCATAATTGCTTTTATCAGCCCATCTAGTATACCAATATCCTCTAACGTGTCCTCAATGAAATCCCAACTCAAACGATCATAAGCCTTTTCCAGATCAATTTTCATGGCCATCCAACCCGCTTTACCCTTTTTATTCTTCATAGAATGCATTATCTCTTGGGTAATCAGAATATTATCAGTAATGTGCCTACCCGGAACGAAACTATACTGATTGGGAAGGATAAGATTAGACATAATTCCTTTCAATCTATTAGCGATGACCTTAGTAACCACCTTGTAAAGAACTGTACAAAGACTGATAGGCCTAAAGTCAGAGAAAACTTGCGGGTTATCCTTTTTCGGAATCATAACGATAAGAGTTCGATTAAGCCATTCATCAACAACTTCACCACCAATAATACGACGAACAAGAAGATAAACCTGGGGGCCAACATCCTTCCAAAACATCTAAAAAAAGCCTGCTTGGAAACCATCATGACCCGGCGCTTTCCACGGCTGCATATCAAACAAAGCAATGCGAACCTCCTCATCAGAAACCGCAGCTTCAAGCAACAATTTGTCCTCAACTGAAATAGGAGAAAAAGAACCTCGAAAGTGTTTCTGAACATCTGAATTAGTACCCCTTTCACTGCTTCTGATATCAGTAGAGTAAAGGTTAAAATAGAACCTATTTGCTTCAGCTTTGAGTTTGACATCATCAGTGCACCATCCGTCGTCAAGCATAATCCCCAAAATTTTGTTCTTACGCTGCCTAGATCTGACCGAGTTATGAAAGAACTTGGTATTCCTATCCCCGAAAAGAAGCCAATCTCGGAGAGCCTTTTGTTCCCAGAAAGACTCTTCTTGCGAAAGAATCTTCTCATACTCAGTCACTAAATCACGTTCTAGATTGAGTAAAAACTCTGAATGACCCCTTTCCAAAGACCGTTGGATCCCAGAGATGCGATTTTCCAATTTGCGCTTACGATAAAAAATGTTCCCAAAAACATCATGGTTCCACCTTTGTAACATAAGAGCCAAATCTCTCAAGTTTCCGCTAACATCATTCCCCTTATCCCAATGATGTACCACCACTTCTTTTAATTTCTCATGTTCTAACCAACATCTAAAGAAGCGAAAGGGCTTACTTCCACTGGAATTAATTTGATCAAACCCCAAAGAAATCAGAAGAGGACAATGGTCAGATCCAACCCTCGCAAGATGTCGAATAGAAGTCCTATCAAAAGAGCTCACACATCCGTCATTAGCCAAGGCACGATCAAGCCTTTCAAATAATAATCCACGTTTCCAATTATAATTCATCCCAGAAAATCCCAGATCGACCAAACCTTGAGTGCGAACAAAACTGGAGAATCTGCTGCATACCCGTGACCTAGTGGCATGTCCACGCCCTCCCATATATTCAGCATCAGATAAAAGAGCGTTAAAATCACCTGCTAGCAACCACTTTCCATTCATACGACCTGCAATCCTACTCAGCTCCATCCAAAGACCTCGACGTAACACCGGGTTAGGGCTTCCATAAACAGCAGTGAAAAACCCAACTTCTCTACCCATAAATCTAATGTACATATGAATAAACTGGCTATTATTTTCCATAAGTTCAATATCAATTGAATCCCTCCAAAGAACCCAAATTCCACCCGAGAAACCCGAAGCTTCAACTCTATGAGAATTCTCGAAGCCTAACTTACTAATAGTTCTGTTAGCTATATCCCTGCTAACACGAGGTTCTATCACAACCACTAACATCGGTTTATGTCTACAAATGAGATCTTTCAGAATGCTAACAGAACTACAAGCACCCTGAATATTCCAAACAATAAACTTTAAATCCATAAGACAAGAAAGAAAACAAAACAAAATAGAAACCAACAGGTAAGAGCCTCAAGCACTTGGACTATTCAGATGCACTACCCCACTCCCCTCCACACTAGTCACAATAGTTGAATTATGCTCATTTTCCTGCAATACCAACTTCAGACTCTTCTTGCTTAGCTTCATTGTCTTACTTTGATTGGAAACAACAATACCCAGCTTATTATTTCGTTTTTTATCTGGACCTGTCTTAACATGAGCCTCTGATAAACGTGAGAAGATAGATATCAGGTCTGAATTCTCTTTGTTAACACCTCGATCACTAATTTGTGGGCACAGCCACATAGGCGCTACCGAGTGAGAGCCTGAGTTTAAACCATAGACCTTCTTAGAGACTTCTTGAACAAGCACTCTTATCCGATTATCTACTAACGTATCATCCTTCTTCTTTCCAACAACATTCTCATTATACCTGGAAACTATACCCCCATTCACCTGTCTCTCAATCACAGACTGTTGTCTCGAACCAGAATACAAGTCAACTGCCCCATTGTTTACATCCTCCCCCATCTTTGACGCATCACCCTCTTGTACTTCTTTTACTACAGGAAGTATCTTAACCTGAACTTCTACAGACTCATGCTCCTCACCATTAGCCAAATCTTCACCCATAATGGTTGAGATCCTACTACTTTTCCCTCCACTCCCCACACGGTCCCTGCTCTCAGAGTGATCAACCCCTTGACTCAGCTTTTCCTTCAACTTGTCAACCAACCTATGATTTATTTCTACCCTATTATCATTCACCTCATTCAAATTCCCTTTCTTCATTGACCAATTAGACTTATTAGACCCGATTTCCCCATCTCCCAAACTTCTCACCACGTTCCTACGCACAATCACATCCTTAATTCTTGAATCCTTATTTTCCATATTAACCACCATATTATCATCAGAAACGACCTCTCCATTCATATTCCCATCCAAGGCTACCACCTCCTCCTCCATCGTATCCATATGAAGAGCTTGGAACCTGGAACCCGATCCCTGAATACTCACTTCTTTATTATAATTCGACTGCTTATTCACTCTCGGCTTATAGCTCTCTTAAATCACTTTTCGTGATCCTCTTCTAGATACATGCATCCATGAGCCAAATTTTTCTTCCCCCCTACCATTTATACCCAATGTATCTTCTCATTTGCCACCATCCAAACTAACTCCCTCGCTTTCCATCACATTAGTAGGTGGCTTCTCCCTAACAATCTTATCACAATTCTCCTGTAAGTGGTCATACATTCCACAATGGAAACAAACCATTGGAAGTCCTTCATACTCCACTCTTTGAATTCTTCCATCAATCTACATTCAGGATACCAGTGACTTTCTCAAATCCAAGTTGATAGCCATCCTCGCATACTTCCCCCTCGCACTCGTTTCTGTAATTCTGTCAATGCGCAACACCTCTCCAATCACTTCACCTACAACCTTTAAAATACTTAGCATGTAAAAATGCACATGCAAATTAGGAAGTCTAATCCAAGCAACAATAGATTGTAGGTTAGTTCGTGATGGTTCAAAATTTGATGACCATGGCTGAACAACCAGATAATGTCCAAAAATCATCCACGGCCCCCCAATGACTGCCCTATTGTAATCCTCACTACTTCCGAATCTAATCATAAAAAGCTATGTCCAACATCTGCCATGGTAAAGACTCCAGACGGCCTCCAAATTTTTATTAACTGAGCATGTAAAGATCTGTAACCAATCACACGATCCAGTAGCTTAACGAAGACGGTATTCTTCATGTTTTTTGCAATTGCAGTATGGACACGCTCAGAAAAATTAATCGATATATGACTACCACCCTTATCAATTAACACATCATCATCTCCAAGCACAATATCCTCATCATTATCAGCATTATTTCCACCCTTACCTGATCGTAGAAGAGAATCCTTGAACGAAAACGGGGTCTTTAGTTCTTCCGTCACCGGTACTCTGTCTTCCGACATCTTCATTCCCGTCTCAATTCCCTTAGTTGAAGCCAAAGAAAGATCTCATGGCTCCTCTCGAATTCCGCTGCTACCATCCGGCCAAGGCGGTGGCAGTATTTTAGATTCCGAAACCATCAGACCCAAATCACCCAGATCGTTCATATTGCCCAACCCAGTGAGAAATTTCACGAAGAAAGGTGGTCGGGAAGGAGGAGAACGCCAAAATTGCCTAGATCTAGCCAATCGCCAAAGTTGCCCAGATTCTCGTACTGTAGCTCTCTCAACAACCCATTTCTACTATTATGGATTTTTCCCGCACTTTTTTAAATGATGTAAAATACGATAATCAAAATTCAACCGTTGATTAGAGCAAGTTGAATCACTTTACTTGTTATAATACTTATTGAATTGTTCATTGTATAGATCACTCAATAACACGATATCTATGTCTTGCACCATCACTCATAAAGACGGGATTTTTCAGGAATTCATTCCTCAAAGAGGCCTTTGCCAAGGAGATCCCTATCTTCCTATTTGTTCTTAATTTGTGCCGAGGGACTCTTCGCTTTGATTCATCATAATTTTCAGTCGGGTGCTCTTCATGGATGTAAACTGACTCCGGCAGATCCTGTTATATCTTATTTATTACTTACCGATGATAGTCTATTCTTCTTTAAGATAACTCGTAATGAGGCTCTTGTGCTTAAAAAGGTTTTCGAGGATTATTCAATAGCTTCCGGTCAACTTATCAATTTCAGTAAAATCCTCAATTGCTTTTAGTCCTAATATTAGTGCCACTACTAAATAGGATATTTTGACTTGTCTTTAGGTTTCTGAAGTTGACAACCATGGTACTTATCTAGGCCTTCCATCATTTATTGGTAGATCAAAGAAAGCGATTTTTGACTATATCATCGATAGAGCCCATAAAAAGGTACAAGGCTGGAAGAGGAAAGCTATCTCTCAGGGTGGCAAATCTTTATATTACCATATCATGTTATAGTTAGCATTGAAATTTTTTTTTGCAATTTTTGGTGGAACTCCTCAATTCATTGGATGAGGTGGGAACGCTTATGCCAATCTAAAGATAAGGATGGCCTTAACTTTCAACGTTTAAGGGAGTTTAATCTCGCTCTTCTTGCTAAACAAACATGGAGAATTGTGTCGGAACCCAAGTCTTTATTGAGCAGAATTTTCAAATGTAGATATTTCCCTAATTCTTCTTTTTTTTTGAAGCTGAAGTTAAGGCAAATTCGAGATTTACATGGAGAGGTATTATGGCAACAAAGGATATTATTCAAAGGGGTTTAGCGTGGTGTGTTGGCAATGGAAAGTCTATTTCTATTTGGGGTGATAAATGGCTGCCATCTATTACCCATCCGCATATTACCTGTCCTATTATTCTCGGCATGGAAAATGCCACGGTGGACCTGCTATTTATTGACGATGGGATAAATTGGGATCAAGCTAAGCTGCAGAGCTTATTCTCGCCTATTGAACAGGAGCTAATTAGAAAAATTCCTCGATAATGGCACGAGATGACAGATTGTGTTTACTGGAGCTTTGAAACTTCAGGTTTCTTCTGTGTGAAATCATGCTACCATGATATATTAAATCACTCCAATTTCCCTTCTCTTCATTCAAATTTTAGTAGTGCATCTTGGGCTAATATCTGGTCACTTAAATTAGCTCCAAAAAATCTTTTATTTTTGTGGAAGCTTACCACTAATTCTTTGCCAACAATAGCTAGATTAAGAGAGAGATACATGGATGTTGATATTTTATGCCTAATATGTGGTGATGGTGCTAAGGATTCATTTCATGCTTTATTAGGATGTTCACACGTGTATCCTATTTGGGATGAGATCTTCAACGAAGGTTGCCATATTCAATTTCTTCGATTTCGATTTGGTAGGGATGGCTGATTCAAAGGGATTGATTTAGTAGAGCGGGCTGCCTACGTTTGTTGGGCAATTTGGCAAAGGCGAAATCATATGGTGTGGAATCAAAAGTTTCGAGTGGCATCTCAAGTGATCAAACATGGTATTGGCTTTCTAGATGAATGGAGAGCATCAAATTCGGTCTTGCCTTCTTCAGGTTCAGGGAGTCATTCTATCCATTGGAAACGTCTACCTCAAAATTGGCTAAAATGTAACATTGATGCAAGTCTTTTTGACAATGGTAATGTGCTTGGGAATGGTTGTGTAGTGAGAGATTCCTCAGGCAGAGTATTAGCGGCTATATCAACTCTCTTACAGGGGGGAGATGATGCTTTTTTGGCTTAGGCCAGGAGTTGTAGGGAGGCCCTGAGTTGGTTGAAGGACAACCGTTTTGACAATGTGATCGTGGAGTTGGATGCTATCAACGTGGTGCATGCGCTAAATAATAGAACAGTTTTTGTTTTCCGATTGGCTTAATTTTTCAGGACTGTTTGAACCTTCTAGATTATTTTTCACATGTTAGACTAGTTTATGTTAGTCATTCAGTAAATCAAGCCGCTCAATTGTTAGCTAGAGCGGCGAATTCTTCTACAGGTAGGGGGACTTGGTGTAACCATTGTCCACCTTTAATTATGGCTGTTATTGGGCACTAATTCTTTAATTCGACTATAGTATTCTGTCAAAAAAGAGAAAAAAAAGTGAGTATATAAATGAGATATTTTAGTGTTATAAAAATCCACCCATGATCTATTTATTATACAATATTGGTTTGTATTAATTTTCTTGTGCACCTTTAATTTCAAAAATAAACTTAAAACAATCTTTTTTAGCAAACCTTTTTTAAGATAATTTATTAAAAAATATGTAACAATGGTTGAATATTAAATTTGTTAAAAAAAAATTGTTGTTAGTTTTAGTAGAAAACAGTTATAATATATTATTTTTAAGTCATAGTTTAGTTGTGTGTATATTAAAGTAACAATTTTAATAACTATACTATAAATTTACTGTATAATCTTTTAATTGTTTATATTACGTGGGTCGAGGACACATTTGATAATTAATCACTGTAATATATGTTGTACCATATCATTTGATCCGGTCGATACAATTCCGGTAAATTGATTTAGAATAGTAAATATATAAAAATAACGAGTATAAATGATTTAGAAAAATGGGAAAATGATAATATAAAATACATATTTTATGAAATAAATAAATTAATATAAAATAAAATAAACTATTTCCCATGTTGAAGTATTTTAAAGTACAATTACTTTATCAAAATGACAATTTGTTACCCATTTGTTTATAAATAAATATTGTGGAGGAAAATATTTTTCAATATTTGTTTTTTATGAAAAATAAGTCAAGAAAAAATATTACGTAATCAAAATGAAAACATAATGTAATCAGATGGAAAAACATTTTAATTACCTCACATCATTTACAAGTAGTGCCATCACCACCCCGTTATCGTTACCACCACCTCCACTCATCACCATCACCTCCATTTCGTTACCACTATCACTACCTCCATCCCGTCACCACCACCACCATTTCCTCCACATTACTTTTGTTATGATCACCACCTTCTTCACCCCACCATCGTTACCATCACCACCACTTTATCCACTACCACTACAAGAAAAATTGCAAATTGCAACGGAATGCTTACAAGGGAAAAAAATCACTTGCAGATTTACAAACTTGCAACGGATTTTGCAAAAGAAACGTGGTCCCCTTGCAAATCTATAAAAATTAAAATATAAAATATACC
>CAOJBI013509051.1:0-10881 GCA_948277035.1 Euphorbia corollata
TTTCATGTATTATTTTGCGGTGAATAATAAGACATTTGGGTGTCTAGAACTGAGTTTGTTGAAGTTTTCTAGTGCATAAAACACCTTTAATCATCTTGCGTATTTTTCTCTACTATACTTGATCTTAAAGAATATCTATATACCTTTTTCTTTCCTTTCTAACCTATTCATGCATCTATCCATTCATCAGTCTACCCATTAAATCCTAAAATTATATTATTTTCTTTTGTCCTGTAACTTCATTAGATTTCTAGAACCGAAACCCTTCCATGAGATTGTGAGCGGATGATGTTTTACCCGCACAGTCACCACGAGGCACCGACCTCATGAGATGGGCGGTGGAGGTTTTGAGAAAATCGGTTTGAAGAAGATATGTGAAAGTATTAAAAGACTCAAGCATGAACCTCTAGCCTATGTTACAAAATCGCCACCCGGATCAGCTCTTCTGGAAAATTTGGTACAACTTGGATTCGTTAGGCCTAAACTGCATCATATTACAGAGATTCGGGTTTGGATAAGTTACCTACTTAGTCTTTATTTGAGTTGAATTACATACACATCACCACCTTTATAACATTTCTAATTATTCTAATCATTTTCGAATTAAAGTTGGCAATTTAAAACATACACATGCAGAAAGCAGTAAATAAATAAACTGTGATAAGTAAACACGTAGAAATTTAAAAGCACATATTCTAAGGGGGAATAAATACATATGGGAAAGGGGTACAAATGGTCCTAAACACAAATGATTTACAAATACATTTTTATTTACAATTGCAATACCCAAAGGAAAATAAACCATAACATACATCTAACCTAAATCTACCTGCATCCACAAAGGTTAGCACGAGATAAATCACACCGTAATCAATAAGTCAATATACCAAACAAGACTCAGTCATATGGCATAAGTTAGATTAGGGTGATGAATTAAGTTGCGAGTTGAATAGCTTTAAAACATGGAAATTCGAGTTTTCGACGCGCTTTTCTTATAAAAAGGTTGATTTTAAACTCGATTTATTGCTCAATTTTCTTAATGAAGATGCCACATGTTATTATGTTACCTTTGATGTCAGGGAAAATGTGTTTCCCATCATGGGGATACCCTAAAATAGTGTAAAAAATACGAATCTGGGCGAAAAATTATAAAAAAGGTGTTTTATCTCTAAAGATAGGCCAAGAACGACCTTGATAAGGCTGGCACCAGCCTAATATCCTAAGGCTAGCCTAGTGTAGGTCGGTGCGAGCGTAGTTTTCCAAAGTGACAACAGTGCCGCCGGGAAAAATCAAGTTGATGCTTGCCTTCTTTATTGAAAATTGAGAAAATAGGAAATAGCCCAGGGGCGGCCTAGTTGTTCTGACGACGACCTCAAATAGGCCAGCACTAGTGTCATCACAACAATGATGCCGAACTAACAGTACTAGCCTCGAGCAAACAACGGTCTCGGGCTAATTCTCTCTTTTCAACCTGTTAGCACGGTCCACTCGGACTCGATGAGGATATATACCTATTTCGATCTACGGATATTGACGCGAACCAGACGGAGCCAGACGGATCTTTATTCGCAAATTTTTAAAACCTAAAAATCGCATTTCAAAAAGTCCGATTTCATTAAACGAACCAAAAACTCGCAAAAACTCAAAACCCAATCGAAACGGCCCTTACACTAATCCCTAGGCTCCTCGGATTTGGGGGATTCTGCCCCCAAAGGTTATTAGCCCACGGGCTAATTACCTAGGGGGTAGCCTCCCCCTTTTCCCAGGAAGCTAGGGGCTACCCCCTAGCTAGGTAATTAGCCTGTGGGCTAATTATTCCCATGCTATAAAAAAAAGCCCCTCGCTTCCCATTTTTGCTAGTTTTATGTCCCGAATCGTCCCAGAGCAAAGTTTGTCAGTTTTCGCTCCCAGATGCGTCAAAACTTTACCGAATTCAAGTTTCTTCAGTCAAAATCTCTCGAACTTTAATTTAAATCAAGTTTCCCACGGAAATTCTTGACTTAAACTCGATAAAACTCGTTCTAAATTAGTTTTACTCGTGATTATAGCCATAACTAGAGTCAAAATGCCTCCAAATCACTTCAATCGCTTTATTTTCCAACTTTGCTCAAATTTTCCATCAAACCTCAACAAACTCGGTCCCGTACCGGCTCTCACGTCATCCTGGAACAACAAAAAGGTAAATAAGATTATTGGGTTTAAGCCTTAAACTTTTTATATTCATTTTTATTACATTCGACACTGCATATTTGAGTAAAGAGCCACTAGAGCTGCTTTACTATTTTAATTTTCAATAAAATCTGTTAATATGTGTAAACAAGTTTGCAGGTGAAGACTGGATATCCCAAATTAAGGAAAATTCCGTTCGAATAATTTGGGAAAATCTCAAATAGTACCGTTACTCTGCCGAAATTCTGGCTCAATTTTATTATTTTATTAAGCCGTCGTAAAGCCGATATTATCATTTAAGTCATAATTCTCGATTTTTGAATAAATTAGTAATTATTATATCCAAACTCAAAATCTCAACTTTTCAGGTATAAAAATCATACTACGGATTAGTATACCATAATTCCGGGTGGAGCTGAATCGGGTGGCGACTCTTTTTCCGTAAAATAGGGTTTTAACCTTATTTTACTATTTTTATCATTATTTTAAGAAAATCAAATTGAAAATGATTTCTTTTAAATAAATTTAATCCTAGAGAACGAATGCCTCTTCTATTTTCAAGGAAAAAAATAAAACCAGGGTGAATTCGTGCCTTGCGCAGTTCGATCCTATTCACAAAAAAGACTTTTTACTTTCCCAACCTTACGAAAAGGACTGCTCGCTCACAGTGGTGACTCTATAGGGGAGAAATTTGTTTTTCTTAAAATCAATGTTTTAATAAAAAATTAACTTTTGATATAATAATGAATTTTTATTCAAAAACCGAGAATTATGGCAATTTTATGATGGGATTGCTATTACGCAAATTTTATGGTTGCATTTGCACGTGTATATTTCACCTTTCAACCAATTTAGGTATCTTTTGGTGAAGTATCACTCAAGTTCGCTTAGGGCTTGGGGGTATGGATCTTATCACACCCCTTGCGTAATGTACAAAGGACTTTGATTCGTGTAGGATCAGAGTACCTGAGTATATTATATGTGGAAAGAGTTACTTGGTTCGTTTTAAAGCCATCGAACTTCGATACACCAAGGCATAGGGTACCCATTTCCTACCCTTGATTGAGACCGAAGCCCAGCATATAGATGAACCGTAGATACTTTCCCAGAGGTTTACCCTAAACCTTGTGACAACGCAAGTAGACTTTGCTTGCCCCTGTTGACATGAAAGCGAAGTAACCAAATGGAGAATAAAGGTGGTAGGCATGATCTAACCATTTGCTCCTTGTGCAAGTTTTATATATAACATTAAAATGTAAAACATGTGCATGACATCACGATTGTGTGAAATTAACCACATCTTTATGCAGTCATGATACTTATCGTTTGACATTGCATATTTCCTTAGAAATAGGATTCCAAAAACACAAGTCTAGAAAATAGGATAACCTAGATCACCAAAGCTATGTATCAGGCCTCTTAAATCCGAACTCGACCTTAATGTCTCTGTGACTGTAAAAGTCACTATTCTGACTGTAAAAGTCAATCGTTTGACCAAAAAGTCAAACTTTTGCAAATCTGACTCAAGAGACGAGTCATTTAAAAGCCGACCCTGAGTTGCAATTGACTAATATAGTCAACACATCTTGATTATACAAAGTCAATTTTGATCGACTCTAGAGACGAGTCATTTAAAAAGCTGACCCCGAGTCACAATCGACTAATATAGTCAACACATCTTGATTATAGAAAGTCAATTTTGATCGACTCAAAAGACGAGTCATTTAAAAAGCCGACCCAGTGTCCCAATCGACTAATATAGTCAAAACATCTTTATTATAGAAAGTCAATTTTGATCGACTCAAGAGACGTGTCATTTAAAAAGCCGACCCCGAGTCGCAATCGACTAATATAGTCAACACATCTTGATTATAAAAAGTCAATTTTGATTGACTCAAGAGACGAGTCATTTAAAAGTCGACCCCGAGTCGCAATCCACTAATATAGTCAATATATCTTGGCTATAGAATGTCACCTTTTAGACCAATAAAGCCATTTGGCTAGTAGCCAATTTTTCTAGAATCACGTCAAAATGACCTCTTGGATGCACCTATCTAATAAGTTATATGCTCAAAGATTGTTTTCCTTCCATATAGCTGGTTAAGTTTCCTGATTCTCTAAATATTCCACAAGTATTTAGGTGATTGTTTCAATCCTCGAGTCTTACATGCATTCATGCATTCATACATATACATTTTCATACAAATACATAGAAAATCAAAAGGAGGCTAAAGCCCAAAAGTGCATTTACTAACACTTGATTAGTGGTGTTTTCAAGTTGGAAATGCGCCAATTCTCATTTAGAATGCACTGGAGATCCAAAGAGAATCAGGCACCCTCCAATTTTAGAGTCTCTCAAAGAGTTCTTTTCTGAGTCTAGGAACAACATGTCTAAAAGAAGGGAGTTTGATGAAAATTTCCGAAATTTTTTTGGCACACTGGAATTTCAAAGCTATGTGAGAAATGTGGTTGCTTCTGAGTCTCAAAGAAATTTCGAACATGAGGCTGAATTGAATGAGCTGAAAGCCATCTTGGCAAACTTAGAAACTATTGTTCCAAAAGCCGAAAAGTCAGCAGGGTCCTCAATACGTTAATATTTGGATCTAAGAAAATATAGGTTGAATGAGTTCGAAGCTCTCCCTCCAAACTTTGTCATGCCTTATATTGCTTTGTGTAATGGCACAAGATCTCTCCATGGGTACGTTGAAGATTATCTTAGAGTCATGATGGGAATGGAAATACCAGAGGTGCATGTAGTTAATCTCTTTCAAACTACTCTTCGTGGTCCCGCTATTGACTGGTATATCAGTTTGCCATCAGAAGTGAAGTCGGATTGGGAAAAGTTGGGTTCTGCTTTTGTTGAGAACTATGGGTTTAATCTCAAACTGAAGATAACTTTGCAAGATCTCGAAAGGGTACATCAACGCCCTAATGAGACCTTTAAATCATACTATCTTCGATGGATAGCTGTTAGAACATTGGTTACTGGCATCCCGGACCAAGAAGCTCTAATTATTAAGCTTGTGGAAGGGTCTAGTCAAAAATACCGAGATGAGATGAAGATGAAGCACTTTGAAACCTTCAATGAAGTGGTTGGCTATGCTAAAAACATAGAAATGTACCAAGAGGAGGATAAATTGAAGAGAGAGGAATACCAATCCTATGGCAAGCCAATGACTTTTGAGAAGGGAAGCACATCTCAGTAGAATAACTCAGGCTACACCAAGCAATATCCTCAAACTATTGTTAAAACTATCGCAATTGCTCAAATACAGAATCATCAATCTATTTCACCATGGTTGGAACCTTTATCTAAAATTTTCACTAAGCTATGGATGGCCAATATTTTGCAAAGTCTTAAACCATTCACTCCACCATCAACGGCTGATCATGAAAATTTCTGCGCCTACCATGTCATTAAGGGGCATCGTACCAATGAATGCACCTATCTACTGAAAGACTTGCAACAGATCTTTGCTGATGGAAAAGTGGAAGAATCAAAGAAGAAATCTAGCATCCAAACAAATCCGCTCCCTAATTTTCTAGCCACCATAAATATCATAAATATCGGAATTTGAGGGAATAATAACAAACAAGATATCTCTGAAAACTTTCACCACAGCCCAGGATGGGGTGAAAATCCTATTTTCGAGAACCTGGATATTATGTACCAAGTGGATCAGTAGGTCTAGGAGATCACATGAGAGGGAATGGTTTATTACCGTGTCCCGAGTGGAATGGTTTATTGTGGAAACACTGATCCATCTGATTACGAAGAAAGATTCACTTATTTCATGCATACGAGAGGAATACTTGTCATGGGATTCGCTTCCCAATTCCCAAGGTTTCTGGCTGGTCCTGCACTCGAATGGTTTAACTCGCTTTCTATGGAAAGGAACTGGAACTAGATCTTTCTCTAAAGAGCCTTCATGCACCACTTCATGGTCACTGATCCATCCGATCGCGAAGAAAGAATCACTCATTTCATGCATACGAGAGGAATACTTGTCATGGGATTCCCTTCCCTATTCCCAAGGTTTCTGGCTGGTCCTGCACTCGAATGGTTTAACTTGCTTCCTATGGATAGGAACTGGATTTGGATCTATCTCTCAAGAGCCTTCATGCACCACTTCATAGTCACCTATCCTAATTCTTTCGAGATTCGTTGGTGGGAAGAACCCGAAATTGATACCCAAAACAGGGGATGGGAAATTCCTCCTCCTCCAGTGCAGTTTATTCCACCTCCCTACATGGAACCAAATTACCAATGCAGTTCTCAGTTTGAGGTTGGCAGTTCTTCTAACCAGAATAACTTGCCTTTGAACACCTCTAGACAATAGCAGGAAGAGCTATATGATCCGGAATGTGCATGGAATGATCCTAATTACTAGAATGGATACTTTATGATGGAAAATTTGCAAGCTAAGCCTGTAGACTTGTTTCAAGAAGTTCGGGTGAAATTAGATGATTATTGTAGAACTATTAATGAAGCTTTTCAAGATCTTGAAAGGATAAGGGCTGAATTCAATTAGATGTATCGAGAGATCAATGGTGATCAAGCACAGGTCCCTCAAGACCTAGTAGTTGACCCAAAAGAGGAAGATCTAGAAGAAGACTCCGAAGAGGACCCTAAGGAGGACTTAGAGGAAGAAGATCTTGAGGAGGATCCAAATTAGGAAGAAAATAATAATGACATTGTCATCCCTAACTTGGATCGCCACTTGGAGCCAAATCGATAGAATGTAAATGATGGAGGAAACAGGGGCAACTTTAACTTTGGTCTGTGGAGGATACAATCTCTAGTATATGAGGTCCCTAATAATGATGAAAATAATTGGTCTCAAAATGCAGAACAAGTCGATATTTGGGCTGACATAGCAGGATGGGCTGTGGATTTTGAAGATGAAATTGAATTTGAAGAGTTTATAATATGTAATCCGAATGGTGAAGTTGAAAATCTAGGGGCACTGTTCGATTCTAAGGAAGAATTTGATGTTCCTCCGATCACTTGGCCTAGAGAATTTAAACATGATAACAAGCACATATATCACGGTCAATTGATCAACTCCGACAGTAAGAGTTACGCTTCATATCAAGAGACCGATTCAGATGACTTCGGGACTACCGGAAGTCAAGATTTTGGGGAGTTTACGGATTTCAAAGAGGGCAATCGAATTAATATGAAAAAGGAGCCTGGCCGGGAATACATTATAGAAAGGATTTGAGCTAAGAATAGGCAAGCAGCATTTGCAAATCAAGTTATGGATCCTGATCTCGACGTAAGCTATCACCTTGTATTCGATGGTTCTCAAGACCCCTCGAATCATCTCAAAGGCTTCCTTGCTTACATGAACAGTGAAGAGATACACTATGCTTACTGGCCTGAGAAATTTCAACTTACCTTGAGTGGCAAGGCACTGGTTTGGTTCGATGGATTAAGTTAGAATCAAAAATCCTTCTGGAATAATCTTGCTGGCCAATTTCTAGATTACTTCACATGGATTGACCCACCAGCAACTGCTTTGCCGGAAAGGACACCATCAAGTTTCCCATTACGTTACATGTCATGGGAGTACACCAAGGAAACACTTCCCACATCCATAGAATCTTCAAAAAATTATCCTTGTTATTTGGAGAAGCTAGATCTTGATTTTAAAGAATCAAGCTTGAAAAGGTTTATGTACTGTGATACTCTATACATGCTTGGCAGAAAGAAACCCACACAAGGGGCTTCTTCCTCATCTATCAATATGATCAGGACTAGATTCCAGGATAATGCAGTCCTTCCTCATGTGCTACAAGTCAATTATGTTGCCCAGTCGAGCAGAAAGGTACCCTTTATGGAATGGTCGTTTATGGCGGAAGAGCCTGTGATTGCGATAACCAAAGCTAAACCTATCAGTTTGAAAGACATACCGCTAAATGAGGACTTTAATGAATTAGAGGTCTTCAAAACAACATACTCACCTCCAAAGCACGTAAACCCGATTACAAAGGGAGGAAGAGTAATCGTAGTACCAGAACCTCCAATTCAAAGAAACGAGCCGCTAGTTGTTACGACTCGACCTATGGTACAGGCTGGAATCAAAGAACCTATAGTCGATTAACTAAAATCTACTCAAGCTAAGATGAGTATTTGGGAGCTTTTGATCAATTCCCAAGAGCATAGGATGGCCATAGTCAAAAGGCTTTTGGAAATAGAAACTTCACCGACTTCTTCTCCAGAACAAGTCTATGGCATGTTAACACTGAGATCACCACAATCATTCCAGATATAGTGTTCACAAGTGCAAACCTGCCTGATGAAGGAACTGGACACAATAGAGCTCTTTACTTAAAAGCTAATGTGTTGGGGAGAATCATGCTATGTATAATGATTGATGATGGCTCTGCTCTTAATATCTGTCCTAGGCAGATACTCTCGATGCTTAGTTTAAGTAAGGAAGCATTGAAGAAATCAACGGCGGTCATAAAAGCTTATGATGATTCGAAGAGGGTCGTTATTGGTACTTTCAACTGTAATATTTACAGTGATCAATATTCCGGTGACTTTTTCCTTGCTTCTTGGTCGTCCGTGGTTTCATGCCCTGGGAGGCATACCATCTACCTACATCAAAAAGTTAAGATTCCCTTTAGAGGAAAAGTTGTCACTTTGGAATCAGATAAAGCATCCACTATTACGACACTTAGCATCACAGAGAGTAACATAAGAGGATTCACAATGGCCGCTGTAGGAGATGGCCAAGATTACAAGCCACAGGAGCATTGGAGACTGTGGATTTAGAACTACATGTAGCAACATCACATCCCTGGAATTGGGGAAGGTCAGGGCATATCCACTTTTAACATTGGACCAGGAGAATTACGACCTGTTGGTCTGGGATACAAAGGACCTAGACGCCCCAAAGGAAAACTTTCAAGACAAAATGGCTTCAGGAAAGCTAAACAAGGTCCTTATGATGGGACACCAGAACCTGTTACCCAGATGACTCAAACTCAGCCTAGATTTTGAGATTTTTTCAAATGTTATGGATTTTAGCAAATACGGAACAGGTTCGATCAACGATATGATCAGAAACAGGGAAATAATGGAGCAGACAATGAATCTTGTGAATATTGACACTAGCAAGGTCATTGGAGAAGTCGACAGTCCAATATAAGGTGATGAGAAAAGAATTAAGAGAAAACCTGATGTGTCGTCCCAAGAGGAAAAACTTTTCAGAATACTTGCAAAGAGACTCAAGAACCAATTTAATCTTATCGAAGAAACTGAGCCATAGCTGGACCAGGAAAATAAGGGGAAAGCAAAAATGGAAATCAACGATGATGATGATGATGAAGAGATTGTCATGATACCAGCAGAACAAGAATCTGCAAGTATGGCAATCATAGAAGAAGAGCCAACTCCAATAGAAGAGGATGAGTTCTTTGTCTCCTTGTTTAATGTTTTTATGAATAATGTAGCTTTTAATGCATTCAATGAAAGTGGAAACTTTGCTTATTTGGATTATGTTTCTGATTTTGATTCCACTCATCCATCCCAGCATACATCGAGCATTTTCAATATTAATAATGATGTCACTAGAGAAATAAATTTAAACACAAAGGAAAATCCTAAAATGGTAGTAATTTCTAATCAATTATCCATCAAACAAGAGAGAAAATTAATAAAAGTTTTAAAAGAATACGTAACGGCTTTCGCTTGATCTTATGATGATATGTCTGGTGTTGATCGATACATAGCGGAAGACAGGATACCGACTAACCCTAAAATTCATCCTGTCAAACAAAAGATGAGATGTTTGCATCCTGAATGGGTTGTTAGCACGGTTCGCCAACCCAATGAGGATACAATGCCTATTTCATATCCAGGAAATTTCGGGAGCCTAAACAGAGCCGTATCGTGCACAAAAATAAAAATTTTTGAAAATCACTATTCGTAAAGCACTGAATCACAGAATCACTATTTGCAAACACCGAAAAATTCCGGTCTGGAGTCGACCAATTTGGGCCGAATCAGTGCCCGAAAAGTTAGGTCAAAATCAGTCGAAAAGACCCGGAAAATCGCGATGCATGCGCACGTGTCATCGGCCACTTACTGAGTGGAGTGATGCAATATTCCACTCAGTAACTGGCCGATCGACCAGTTACTTCCTATGGAGTAACTGGCCGATCGGCCAGTTACTTAATTGGTGGGCTATAAATAGCCCACCAATTCACAGAAGGGGGAACGAGATTTTTTATATAAAAAATAAAGGGTAGACTTCAAAAAAGGGACTTGTGGTTTGGGTCCTTTTCAAAAGGGGTCTTGTGTTATTATGGATCTCAAAAGAGGGTTCGAGGTTTCGAACCGTTATCAAAACAAGGAAATTTCTTTAACACCGTTAATCGTCTACTATTCATCATCTATCATCGTCTACTATTACTATTCATCGTCTTTCATCTCTTCTCTCCCTTATACCTAACAATACCTTGAGCTCCGATGCAATCAGCCTCATCTACGTCACCGAGCATGGCGGATCATCTAATATCTTCTTCGATTATGTCTATCTGAATAACCGCCGGCGGAGCAGATCGAGATCGGCGCTTGAGATTCCTGTTCGCGTTCAAGTTCCTCTGTTGAAGAATATAGACGGAATTTCAATGAAGGATAAGCCGAGTGTGAGTGGAGAGAGTTTGATTTATATTTCGACTCACGAAGATCCTGGGAAG
>CAOJBI013517499.1:0-14846 GCA_948277035.1 Euphorbia corollata
ATTTTCTATCTAAACGAGTTCATTCATGAGCTTGTTCAAAAACAAATTAACAAATGGTTCACGAACAAAATAAATGAGTTGTTCGTGAACAGCTCGTGAACAGCTCGCGAACAAACGAATACTTAAACGAGCCGAACACAAACAGATTTTGAGCTCGAATTCGAGCTCGGCTCATGTTCGTTTAAAATTTAAATAAACGAACACAAACATGCCACAACTCGGTTCGGCTCGGCTCGTTTCGTTTACAGCCCTAAAGGTAGCGTCCTATTCAATTTATATGAAATCTATAAACTTTATCTTTTATTTCATTTTTTAAATTTATTACATTGGAGCATACCTCAAGGAGACTTAGAAACTGAGATTCTTTTTTATTTTGGCATAAATAGATATTTTTAATAACCTGAAAAAAACTAATGTTCAATAATTCAATAAAGCATATAATAAATAATTATATTAACGATGAGCCGATGTTATACATACTAATACTATATCACACCACCGGTTATACTGATATAATCATAGCCTCATAGACTACTAACCATTAGTGATTTATCCGATCAAAATTAAGGGGCCCTGATGCAAAGCTGACGTTATAGATAAAACCAAAATGCAAATTAACACCCTTGATCATCAGGTTGTGTTTTATTGTAGAATCATTCGGTGAGCCGATTCCAAGAATCATATTTGAATATTCATTTTTCAATTAATTGCGGTCTGTACCCAAACTCATTAAAACTCAAAATTTTATGTACAGTAGCAAGAATTAGTTTTTTACCCGAAAAATAATAATTTAATTTATTATATGTATATAATTATTTTCTTAATTTTAGATTTTAGCCTACTATAATTTTAAATTTAACTACAATAAATAGTATTATATATAAAAACAGTAAAATATATAAATATAGGTAATAGTTAGACATATTTGTTCAAAATTTGACATTTAATTTATGTCCATCGTCCTAAATTTTGTAAAAAAGTTATCGTGAATCTATGGATCAGATTTGGTAATGACCTCGTAAATCTGGTCTGAACCTCACATGTTAAAGTGTTGACCGGACCAGCCTTAGATTAATATTTTTAGTGAAAACCTGATAAAACTTTGTCTAACTCGCCCGCTAAACAGGTTTACTTGTAAATCATGAAAACAAAACATTTTAATTTTCACGTGTCGGAAGCAAACATGGCAGATCGACCAAAAATTAGATGATGAAATATATAAAAAAAATACGGACATACATATTATAATACATGTTAATCAATTACTATATTTTAAATAAAAAAATATACTAGCTAACTCTATAATATCATCTTTTTTATCAATGAATTAAATTCAGTGGCGGGTGCCAGGAGACTTCACTTGGAGGGTCAAAAATTGAAACCAGCAAGCCATATTTTATGGTACTAATAATAAAAAAATTTAAGACAATTTTAACAAACACAAAAAAACATATCAAAATATTCCAACTTTAGAAAACAAATAAATAATATAGACAAATCATATAGTCTAAATAATATCTAATGGTTCCTGCTTTGTTGAAGAAAAAAACGAACTATTACTTTGTTCAATTATGATTTGTAAATTAGTCAAAATTTAAAATTTTTTAAACTACCTTTTAAATTTGTTAATACTGTACAAAATCAATTATATAAAAAAAATACAAGTTAAAATAGTAAACACATTTAATTGTGACGATCCATAAATCAAATATTTAAATATATGAACTTGAGTTTTATTATAATAGATAAAAAAAAATAAGCAATATGCAAGGTAATGCTCGAATTTGATATATGAAGACCCACGTTTATTAAAAAAAAAAAGGGTAATATAAGGCCCACGTCCTCATTGACTCATTGTGCTGTAATTAACACGGTCTAATTTTATAAGAATAACAAATAAAGCCTATTTTTGGCTTCATCTTCCCAAAACTAAACGCAGCCAAACCTTAATGATTCCTTTGGTTCCTTTGGTTGGTGGAATATTTATTCCGTGTAATAGGAGAAAAATAAATGGAAAAATGTATATTGTTTGCCTAGAATCTTTAAAATGGATGGAATAGTTATTCCTCGCTATCATACATGTCATGGAATAGCTATTCCTAACTAAGAGGAGGAATAGTTATTCTATGATATGTATGATAGTTAAGAATTTTATATAAATACTCTACCATTTCTAACATTTTTTCATTCGTTTATCTCCTATTCCATGAAATAATCATTCCGCAAACTAAACAAACCCTAAATTACTGAGATATTATCCACCTCTACCATGGGTGATTGACTGATTTCCGGCGATCGGAGGATCATTTGCCCCTCAAAGACTACCCCTGGCACCACCCCTGCAATGATGTGATAATTGGTCTAATGATAAAATGTAAAGTATAGTTTACTTTGTAAACAACAAAATCAATATAGCTTACACCAAAAAAATATTTACTTTTCAAAACATTCCAAAAATATATGTATTATCTAACTTTCAAAATTTCAATAAATTTAAATTGTGTATCATTTTTTTTTTTGCTAACTTATAAAATCACAAACATCATTCTACAAAAAAAGTTTCATAAATACTTTTTGCAATAGGAAAATTATAATAGGGAACAGATTTTTTACGATTGTCTTCGCATGAATGACATGTGTATTCATGTGTAAAAAAATTTTTAAATACCAATTATTATTATAATTTTTCAAATCTATGAAATATTTTAAACTACGCTAATTTTCCATCCAATCAACCACTAAACTTTGATTTAATAATCTTTACCTTGAAAATTTCAAAAAAATTAGGTTAATGAATTCAAAGATGAACAAATTCCCCACTTATTTCTAAAAAAATTTCCACCCATAACAAACAATGAATGTACAATCAGCGAAGCAAAAATTCCCATATATAAGCTGATTTCATATGTGGCAGTGTGGTCCGTGCCTCTACGCCTACGCCTGTAACCTTCTGTTCTGCGCAATGTTTGTTATTTCTTCACCTTCCCGCCGGCTCAACCCCCTTCTTTTTTGAATCTCTAGGTTCCTAAAACCTAGAATTCAAATTGCTGATTCCTTCCTCTAGCTCCTCTACTCCGACTTCCAGCTCTTTTATCTGATCTCTGGTTATTTGTTTCTAGTCCGATGGCAATGGTACTCACTCTTAAATTTCATAAACACAATCGTTTTCATTTTCTCAGTTTTCTGTTTGCTCCATAATGAAGCAAAATGCTCCTATTTACCCGATTTTTCGCTGTTTCCGATCATTAATTACTTACTATAAGTCACGAATTCATTGCAGCGGTATCGATTTTATATTCTTTATATTGGAGAAGTAATCTCCCTCTTTTATGTGTTTGTTTCGATGGGAACCATAAACTTGTGTGTTATTTAGCCTGTGAGCTTTGCTTTAGTCGTTTTTTGTATTGCATTGTCACAATTATGAACTCCATTAGGAATCCTGAATCAACCAAGGACAAAAGTTCAATAACTGATGGAAAGTATAAGTGCAGTTCGAATGTTAATATTCTGGAGTACTGAAGCAATTTTTCTTCAAAAAAAATTATTAGCACGTTTTTCTATAAGCTATAGTGAATTGATTTTCATTGAACTTAATTTGAGATTTTCTTTTTAAATTGGATACGAAGTGGAAAGTGTACTTATTTTTAGTGGATCACATTAAAGTAGTAATGCTAATTATTTCGATTTGCAGAAATTTGATATTAGAATTAATTGATGGGTGGAGTGGTGCCTGGGATGCACCATGGAAGCGACTGCTCTGCCAAAAGTTCTGAATGGAAAGAAACTTCAGAGCAAGAATTATGTTTCCCCATGAACAAGACTGTTCAGCTAGAAGTTAAAAGACATAAAGAGAGAAGGATTTCATTTGGGTCGAAGAGTTAGTCCGAGACTTCAAATAGACCTGAGGAAAAGCAGGGAAGAGCGTCAAAAGATTTTTCTGAGTTGCGAGGGTATGGAATCAATTTAGGTCAACATTGTTTATTATGTGCATTAATCATGTACTGACAGAAATGTGTTGCTTTTTAAGCTTGGTGTGTCAGGACAGATGTTATGGTAAAAAAAGTATGCGTATTCCTGCTACAAATTTGATTGATCCTCCCACTGCACCCTCAAGTTCAGGCAAGTATTTGTTGATTTGTGATTTATCAGACGGAAGATCATTGTCTTCGTTTCATTAGTAGCTTTGCTTGTGTATCTATTGAATACTATAGTATTAATTTACTAATAATTTTTGGTGGATGGTTCTATTAGTGTATATGTTGCATGTGAAGGATATATCAATGCTTCATCAGTGAAGCTATAAATTATCAATATCTGAAACTTAGCAGTTTCGTGTATCCTTCAACTGTAATAAGAAATGCTTCTGTTAAGAAATATTTAGAATGTTACCAAAATTTTATATTTTTCCAGTCGTAAGCACATAGCTGTTATATGATTCAGGACTAGCTCTTTAAATGTCTTGTACATTTAAACTTGATGAAGATATTTCCTTATTTTGCTGATCGTTACTATAGTACATATTTGTTCTTTAAATTGGATGTACCTCCTCCAACACCTCCACAACCTCAAATAAGTGTGCTCTTTTCCTTAAATCTCTGGACTATATATAATTTTTTTTCGATTGATAGCCCTCGACAAATGATAATTGAAAAAATATTACTAATGATAAGATCTCAAAATTGTAGATATATTAACACCTTGAAAATTGGAAAAGATGTGGCCATTCCCCCAAGTCCTCCTGGATGCAATTGCAGAGGGAACTGTACCAATGTAAAGCATTGTTTTTGTGCTCGATTCAATGGCTCTGACTCTCCATATGTGAACTAAGATGGTGGGAGGTGAGTTTTGGATTTGGACCTTGCACCAATCTGTTTGGCTGCTTCTTTGGGATGAAGTAACAAATGCAGAGCCATTTTGTCTTGAGACCAAACATGTTATTTACAAGGAAATTAATCTGATTTCACTATCCTTTTTTGAAATTTATCTCACCTATATTATCGGTCGGCACCTAGTGATGGTGAAAAGTTATTTCGTTTACTTTTTAAGGATAAGAATACATACATGATTTTCAGAAAAGTTTTGGTTGTGAATCAAGTATTTAATAAAATTCCTATATTTTCTTTTTTGAGTTTATCAGTGATAATTAGATCCAATTTTCTAGCTTTTAGCCTTTTTGTATTTTATCATGCCTCAATCCGAAAGAATTTTGAAGAATCAGCTTCTTATTACTTATCCAGTAGTTAGTTCCTCTTTCGATTGATTGAACCAAAGGATGTGGTGTTTGAATGTGGTCCAGGATGTGGATGTGGACCAGATTGCGTCAACCGTACATCTCAACAGGGATTGAAGTACCAATTTGAGGTTCCCTACCTGTAAGAAAAAATATTTTCAGTTGTCAGTTCCTGAGAAAAATATTATATTTGAACAGGTATACCGCACAATGAACAAGGGATGGGGTGTTAGGTCTTGGGACTTCATTCCATGATTTCCATCTGGGGCTTTTGTATATGACTATATTGGAGTTATTAGGTAGAGTTGGGAATTGGATAATGACAATGTCCCGAGAATGAGTTTATATTTCAGATTGATTGCTGGCACACAACGAAAGGAATAGGGGGAAGAGAGGTACTTGTGAATTTCTTTAAACTTGTATAAGACCTTGCTATAATTGATGGAATTTTGTGCAGAGACGACAGGGAGATGTTTCTAAACAGGCACGCTGTATTGTAGACAAAGCGAATGAAGGAAAAAGTGAGACAGTTTTGTGTAGATGGAGGTGTGTTTGGTAATGTGACCAGATTTATAAATTATAGCTGTGATCCCAACCTATCTGTGCAGTGTGTTTTGAGCTCTCACGAGACATTAGACTTGCTCGGATTGTGCTATTTGCTGCAGATGATATACCTCTTCAGGTAGGTAATCTCTAATCGACCTTCTTGCTTCTAGTCTCATTACCATACATATACACACTGTTGGGACTGGGAACGAGCTTTGTACCATAGGTTGGACCTTATCTTTAGCACAACATTAGTTTTGAAATTTTAACTTTTGCTTGCAGGAACTTGGATATGACTACGGTTATGAGATAGTGTTATTGGTCCAGACGGGAAAGTCAACAAGTTTCCATGCTATTTGTGGTACAAGTGAATGTCGAGGGCGTTCGTACTAGCCTGGCAGGTTATTATTTTACAAACACAGAGAATGAATTATTTATATTTTTTTGCGGCAGTCTGGCTGTTGTATTTGTTGTCACTCTTGTTTCTTGCCATCCAAAAGGTATAAGATGCAAGGTAACTTTTTTCCTTTGGGAGCGCATGCCAATAAATTTGTTGTTTGCGAGCCTTTTCTTTTCTTTTTTAGTTACACCATTCTGTTTCAGACAGTGAATGTGCATCTTGTTCTCTTGTCCATGAATACTGAAACAAAAGCATGAGGCAAAACAATGATCCTTGTCCATTTGGACTGGAATTTCTTCATTTCTTGGTGCCGTCTCAGTATTTATCTGTTTGTTTATTATGAGCTAATCTAATATTTTGCTTTTGTGAGATTATCATTCCTGTATTATTTTATTAAAAGAAAATAAAAAAAATTGTGATTAGAAAATATAAACCTATGATATTTTCCGACAATTACATCGCTGATACAATGTTTTTATAGGGAATTTCGTCTTGTAAACTGGGCAATTGCATACAATCTAATAAATCATCAAGGACTTGCCAAATAAATATCCGTTAAATAAGACTTCCATGACACTTTCCGTATATATCCCTCCTATTATCTAGACTTAAAATTTAAAAAAAAAAAAAAATGGATTGAGAAGGGGACCTATATCCGTTGCGTGTAAAGTGGGTGAATTCATAAAAAAAGAAAAAAAGAAAAAAAGTGGTGTAAACAAAATAAATCAATACAAACAAACTAGTTTAGTGACTGGTGATCATGAATATTAATCCTTGTCTGCCACTTAATAGGTCCTAATCCTATGCTTAACACTTGACACTGATTTAAAACAAGGGGAAAAGCACGATTATTGCAACGTAGCAAACCATAGCATAAAGATGGCTAATTCGTTTCTTGGTTCCTGTCAATTGGATTTCAATGGTTCTGTTCCAGTTAAGATTTTTCTTGAACATCCCGGTAAAAACCGAATGATATACATAAATTTTATCTTCTTTCTCTATCATGTGTTTAGTGACCTTCATCGGTATCATAATTTGTCATCAAATCTATTTTAAGAAATTCAGTTTGATTTTTGAATTATAATTCAAAGAGAGTTCAAGTTGTAGTAACACTTTTTATTTAAAAGATGAAATTTTTTAAAGTTGAGCCATCGATTTACGAGTGTAGCAATGACAAAATGTGAGATAGAGTAAACCAAATTCCTAGTGGTGGGTGTGCAGCATGATCATCTATCTAACATTCACTATATCCATCCTTTGTGTACCCTCAAGTCATGTGGATATTTGTTTGTTGTCTTATCATCATTTCCTTAAACAAATTTCGATAGATTGTCAAACTAAAATGTTATATATCTTATACGTGATTTACCTAAATAAATATTCTTCTACTTGGTCTGTGTATTGACGTCTCATGGTTGGTCTCAAGAGGCAGAGATTCAATTATTTTATTCAGAGATTTTAGTCCAAGACCCAACCCCATGGATCAACTTGTAAATACAAAATCCCCATAATTTTTCGTAATAACTGAAAATCAAAACAAAAGGCATAATAATTAGCTTATGATAACTGAATGATTACAAAATCCCAATTATAATCTACTTCATCATGTGAAAAAATAATAACATGATTTTAGAATAACTAATGCTAACAATTTCAACATTATCGTACTTTTCCCCAAAAGTACTAGGTTTAATGTATCTATCAGACTATCACCCATGCATGAACTTGTCCAACATATTCACTTATCACTTTGAATTTTTAATTGTGTCAAATACTCCCTAAACTTAATTAAAATGCACTAGTTTGCCTCTTAATTGCCGTCGTGTTAGAATCTGGTTGGTTTGGTTTTTCAAATATGTCATTTTTCTATCTCCAATCAGAAACTGACACTTGGAATTGAGGATGCAAACTAATTATGCATTTCTTGTAAGTTCATGGAGTACTATCCGGAATTTCTGAAAATTTAGGATGACAACCGGCTTTTTTGGACAAACTTAGGGGTAGATTAAGCCAAAATACCATTACAATCATATTGTACTACATCTGATTAAAGTAGTGGTAAAAGATTAGCATTTAGAAATTTCAATGCATTAGTGAATATTAGTTTGTACTAGAAAAATAAGGAAAAAGTTCGTAGAAGGAATATGCATGCCTGGCCTACAGTACATTGCTATTGAAACAAGAAATAAAATATACCAACGTTACTAACAAATCTTACTCGGAGATATGCCGGTTACATGAATTGTGAATTGCTATGATATTGTAAAATGGAATTAAGGATTCAGACAGTTAAATTATAGTTATGCACGAATGTTATATTATTACTATACATCAGGAATGATTTATGGTACTATCAGTGGTGGAGTCGGGATTCGAATATTGGGAAGGCCACTCTAGCCCTACCCCTTCTTTCATCCCTGGTTACCATTTACAGGTAACATAAATTTAATCAAAAGAAAATGTATTGAAAATTTCCATGTAATCTCATAGAATAGCAAAACTTTAGATATTCAAACAACTAAAACAATGATACGAGAAGTTTACATATAACAATATCGGTGGTTCTTGATATGTGTCTTGGTTAATAATACGTATACGAGTTATGTGTTCATTATATAATAGTCCATTTTCTATAAATTTAACTTATGATAGTTGATTAATTAATACGGATAGCTAATAGTTAGGCGTGGGAGACATCACTCACTCCTTGATTGCTTATAGTTGCAAATGACATTATTAAGACATAATTCTTTTAATTAAGGGGACGCCTTGTCCCACTAAGTGTTTTTCTTATCAATAATTGTTATCATTATAGTTATTATTCTTTATTAGTAATATATTTTTTTTTGGTAGAATATTAGTAATATATTTTGATCCAGAGTAACTTAATTTATTTTTCTGTGCATTGACAGTTTATAACTTTAAAAGACATCTCGATATTGAATCTTGTTGTGTATCTTTTAACAATTGTGCTAATTCGTAGGTGTAATTATTCATCTTAATTAAAAGGTTTTGAGAAAAAAAAAGAAGAAGAAAATGTAACTGTTAAAGCATAATTGTTTTTATACAAAATAATCTGTACGGGCATGCATATAATTTGGAGAATATTTAAAATCTTCCGATTGATGGAATTAATTAAATGCTCTATTATTCCCTCTTACCGGGGCCTAATCTTCTAGTATAGAAAAATATGTATATGTTAATTAAATTAATGAACATTTTACTAAAAACACATTAAGATACACATTTTTATTTGGTACATCAATCTTGTTAATTAGTATAGGTTGAAAATTCGATCACATATTTACATACTTCCATGCCTATCTACTTATATACTCATTTGGTATATCATTAGGGTTATGTTCTTTTCAACTTATAAGTTGATTTATTAAACCGAATCAAACTGAATTTATTTAAGGTATTGTTTGTTGCATGGAAATAACGTGCATGGGAAAATTTTATGTAAGTAAAAATATTTTGCAGAAAAATGATATATTTTCCTGTTTTTGGTTACAACAATGAAAAATATTTTTTTATGTTAATTACAATGATGAAAAATATTTTCTAACACATAATTTAAGTATATTGTCATATATGCTTACGGTTTAATATTTTCAAAAAATAAACACAATGATATGTGAAATACGTAAAAAATGAATTATTGATTTGTTAAACATTTTACTTTGACGTATTTTTTGTAATTAAACAAACATAAAAAAAATTCAGAATAAATTTGTAAATAATATTTTACTGTAAACAAACAAAGTCTAAATGTAAATATATAAATAAGTACGTAGTGTTGAACTGAACTGAATTGTATAAAAATAAATTAAAAAGAATGTAACCTAATTGTTGAGAAATGTACAATTACATTACTTAAAAATTAGAAATAAATTGGAATAATCTTTCCTTGGCTAAGCTATATATCTTTCCCATGCAATTGATATATTTGTTTAATTTCATAAAACGGATCACATGATATTAAAAATGAAAACATTATGATATAGTCGTATCCAATACACATATAAAATTTCGATTATATTGATATACCCACACAACTTTTGAGTACATTTCACGTAACACCGTGGTATCTACATTTTAAATGAACAATTCTTTATATATCAATTGAATACAAACGAGATTTAATAGTACATGATTGAAAAATATCTAGAAATTATTGGTGCATATATATAAACAGTAAGAAACTTTATTAATAGAATTGCTTTACTTTGAAAAGCTGTTACAGTTTGATTTGGAAATGGAAATCTGGTAGTCATTAATATTATACTAACATCTTCACATTTAGTTTGAAAAGTCCATAACCCATTTGTAATATCTGATAATAATTATTTTATTTAATTTGTTTCTCAAATTAGCTCAAATCTGGTTATTTTTCCCTCTCATATACGTTATAAGAAAATTTAAAAATATGTGGATAATAATTAAAACTAAGCACGAACAGAAAAACAAATATCATACCGTCATACGCATTATAAAATCTCTTTTTTTATTAGATTTAAAAAATAATTAAAATTTTATTTTTATGGCGCCGTCTGTTGCATAACCAATTAGGTTTAGGTGGATGCCAAAAAAGGATATACATTGAGTTTATTTGAATATATATGAAATTGAAAACACTGGTAAGGTTGATTAGAATATGTCGCAAAGTTTTAGAACTTTTTTTACGAATATGAATCTTTGAAGACGTTGAGAATTGAAACCGTAATCTTTCATTTCCATTTTAAAAGGTGTATCAATCAAGTATACACCAACAAATATTAATATATTTATAATGATAAAAGATTGTACATGTGGGTTAGATTCTTAATCCACTCTAAGTCTCTAACTCAGGTGGTGAGATATCTATGGAAAAGGTTATTTCATACCTCAGTATTTTATATATTGGATTATTTTCTCAATAAAGATGGTGTTGCCACTAAAAATTATTAACTTATGAAAGGAATAATAGATATGTAATAGGAAAATAAGTAAAGTATAGGAGTGAGTTACGTACAAAAGAGAAGAAAAGAGGCAAAAAAAATCAAGAATGGTCCCCATTGTATCACATATAGAATGTGACCCTTCACTAACCTCCCCTAATCTCATGGGTCTTGTGCTTTCTCATCTTTCTTTTGTTCATTGAACTTTCTTTTTTTTTTTCTTCTTTAAAATTATGGACCTTAAATTAAAAAAAGAAGAGAAAAAAGATGATTATGAATTCAATTGGGTTGGTAACTGTAGTCTTGATTTAACTAAATTCTACTAGTAATAGAGTGAGGGGTGGAAGTGGTAAAAGAAAAGGAAAAGAGTGGCTTTAATTAATGGAGGGGGCCATGCTTTAAGGTTTAGCCATTAAGTGAAGATTAGGGGGAATGATTAAGTGAGATAAGAGTAGATAAAAAAAATGAAGGTGGACTGGACACACAATTTTGTTAATGGTGGTAGGGTAGGCTCCTCCCTTATCACCATTTAATTTGTTACACTACATTAGGAGGGGTGACTCAGGGTGAGGCAGATAAAAAGAATTACTTATGATGATGGACATATCTATCTTATTACAGTTCAAAAAAGAGTCACATTTCCTGATGAAAACAATGCACCTGCTGCTCATGCACCTCTCTTTCTTTTATATACTGAGACTTAAAACTTAATTTAAACTATAACTATTGCTTATACTTTCTTTTTGTTAGTACCGTTAACTCTTTATCTTTCATATAAATAATGCTCACTTCATAATGGTTACAAAACACATAACATAACATAATTAATTGGCCTTGAAACTTTGTTTAGGTCAACCTAAACAAATACGAGTAAATAATAAACAAATAAATTTGTAGGTTTCTTGCCATTTTATAAAACGCATATTTATATTAGGGGTTGGAAAAATAATATTTGATCCTAGAAAGATACGTAGTAAAAGAAAAGTAGCCCAAAATAAGTTAAATTTGCCAAATACTTTTCTAAACAAAGAAAATGACGTTTGTATTTGTTTATCAAATAAATTAGAGAGAGACCTTGAAAGGCATCCAATAGGGTGATCCTTTTGAAGATTATAATCTCCCAACAAAGAAAGTATCCTTATTCAAGAAATAAATCAAATTCTATTCTCCATTAATTATGATTATGACCCTAATTAATTGTACCTTTAATTATGGATTAAGGATGCTAGTCAATATCTATACAGTAAAAATTCATAAAAATAAAAAATAATTAACCTCCTTTATTTTCTTTGTTCATCTCTTTTCTCTCGTTTTATACCTCTAAATCTCTCTTTTCATGTTCTCTCTAACTATTTTACGGGGAGGGATGACCTTCTCTGATAACGGCGTAACGGGCTCTTGCTAATAACGCCGTTATTTCCCAACCCCATTTTTTAAGTCACGTGCCTTTCTAATTTAATCCCTTTCGATAATCATGGCTTTAGAGCAGCAATTAAGCTTAATCCCAAACACCGCTGACGGCAGCTCTACTAACGGAGCTGACACCAAGCCCACGGCGGCAGACGGCGGCGATGACAACGGAAAAACTCCGCGCCTCCCGCGTTGGACGAGACAGGAGATTCTTGTCCTCATTCAAGGCAAGAAAGTCGCCGAGAATCGGGTGAGGAGAGGACGGACTGCCGGCATGGCTTTCGGCTCCGGCCAGGTCGAACCAAAGTGGGCCTCCGTATCGTCGTACTGTAAAAGGCACGGGGTCAACAGGGGACCGGTTCAGTGCCGGAAGCGGTGGAGCAATTTAGCTGGCGATTACAAGAAAATAAAGGAATGGGAATCCCAGATACGCGAGGAATCAGAGTCGTTTTGGGTGATGAGGAACGATTTAAGGAGGGAAAAGAAATTGCCGGGTTTCTTTGATCGAGAGGTTTATGATATACTTGATGGAACTGGCGGCGTTTCTGGGACTATATTTCCTCCCGGACTTAATTTGGCTTTAGCCCCGGCGAACGTACCACAGGAGGAGATAGCGGTGGCTGTTTTTGATAGCGGGAGGACTGCGGCAGCTGAAGATGGGCTCTTTTCGGATTTTGAGCAAGAGGAAACCGGTGAAAGCCCGAGAAAGGAGGAAGCTGGGAAGGATTTCCGGCCATTGAAGGCCGGTATTGCTGCTCCTAAACCAATTTCTGGTAAATTTGATTCATTTGAATTTAGAATTATCTCTTGAGAATTATGAAATTGACATGGCTGGCCTGAATTCTGTTTAAGGGTTTTAGATTTTTTTTTGAATGGATTGTGATGTAAAGTTAATGGTGGACACTATTCACTGACTGCAAGCTGTATTCTCTGTATTTCATGATTGAAAATATTTCATATATTTATTTGATTTGTTAATTTTCATTTACAGAGAAACAATACCAACCATCTCTGCAAACAGATCGAGTTCAAGGTAGTGGAGTTATTGAAAATAACTGAATGCCTCTTTCATTACTTATGATTATGACTGCTTAATGTTTCTTTGCTTTTGCTATTGGTTTGATGAGATGAAACCGCTGAAAAGCTTGGTAAGTTGCAAATATGAAGGCCTGATAAGTAGGAAGTCTCCAGTTTTTATTTCAAGATACCTGTTTTTATTTGGTGTCAAAATCAGCAAGAAATTGATGAGCTTCGTGTTCATGTCATCTCAACCTAATATACGTCTTACTTCTGAATGAGTTTATGTTGCTACTTAGCTCTTTTGCTTAAAACTACTTGCTTTATACATCTTACTCGTACAAAGACATGTGTCCATAAGACTGTCTATTTAGTCTCATACTTGCATTTCAGATGATAATAAAATGTGAAACTGTGATTTGTTGTACATTGCCTTAATAAGTTATAACTACTTGCCATATTCCTGTTACTGATAACGCCATTCACAAGGCGCGTGGCGATGCGGGAGTCTATTTTCTTTTTCTTGAAATTTAGCTCATTATTAACTGTCCGATGATAGCGCATGCTTTGTTGTACAACGGCTTGTAAGCATTATGGTACATACCATAAGCGCTTTCAGTTTTGATTGTTAATAGTTGGGAAGAACACATTTCACTCATGATTAACGTCCATTAATCCTATGTTGTTTTGGTGGTATAAAAATCGCCAAGTAAACTGAGTTAGATATCTTGAAATGCTTAGCTCCTTAATGTTTTTGTGTGCCCTTCTACATGTTATCATGCTTGATGCTTCAACAGCATTAACATATGTGAGTTGTTTGAAAGCTGTCAAATTTTGAATGAAAGAAAAGATGAATGCCATCTAAATTTGGGGTTAATTTAACAGACCCAAATGCGTATAAAGATCTGTTCTTTCTAAGTCAGGTTTCCTAAACTTAGCAGTGACTATCTATTCATATTTCATAGACTTAGCAGTGACTGTTCGTGTTCTTGATTCTAGCTTAAGAGGACATATTTGAACATTGTAGGAAAGCGGAAGTGTTCATATTCATACTGCTATGGGATCTTTTTGGTATCAGGATTGCATTTTAAATTAATTGTCTTTATTATTGGTCAACCCGCATATTCCCATTCTACTTTATGTTGATGTACTATTTAATTATTTAAATGACATTAATCTTGCAAATGAGTGGCTCTGCAAATGCAATCTCTTTTTCATGGCATGAGATATTACTTGTTTTTTCTCCTTTTATTTTTGATGCGTCATGCAGTGAACATGTAGTAAACAAAGTAATATCAGTCAA
>CAOJBI013524873.1:0-16867 GCA_948277035.1 Euphorbia corollata
TATTGTTCGTTTGTTCTTCGGGAATTTCAATTTGAATTGGCGCATTTACTGCTGGTATATGGGACTTTGTTACTCGTTTTGGATCAGCAAGTGCATCAGGCAACCGATTTGCTAAATTTTGAATATGGATTATCTTTTGAACTTCTAGTTCGGATTCATTTAATTTATGATCCATATGAGACAATGATGAAGCACTCCAAACAATTGATTTTTCCAAAATTGGCTTTTTGCTTTCTCTTCCTAATTTTGGAAAATTGCTTTCATCAAAATAACAGTCTGCAAAACATGCAGTAAACATGTCTCATGTTAATGGCTCAAGATATTTAATAATTGAAGGAGATTCATAACCAATATAAATTCCTAATCTCCTTTGAGGACCCATTTTGGTCCGTTGAGGTGGAGCAATTGGCACATATACTGTACAACCGAAAACTCTTAGATGAGAAATATTAGGCTCATGACCAAAAGCTAATTGTAGGGGAGAGTAATCATGATAGCTTGTTGGTCTTAAACATATAAGAGCTGCTACATACAATATTGCATATGCCCATATGGATGTAGGAAGATTTATTTGCATAATTAATGGTCGAGCGATTAATTGTAAACGCTTAATAAATGATTCTGCTAAACCATTTTGAGTATGAACATATGCTACAGGATGTTCAACTTTAATCCCAATTGACGTACAATAATTATTGAAAGTTTGGGATGTGAATTCGCCAGCATTATCAAGTCAAATCGACTTGATTGTATGGTCAGGAAATTGTGCTCTTAATTGAATGATTTGAGCGAGTAATCTTGCAAATGCCATATTGCGTGATGATAATAAGCATACATGAGAACATCTTGTTGAAACATCAATTAATACCATAAAATATTTGAATGGTTCACATGGTGAATTAATTGATCCACATATATCACATTGTATGTGTTCTAAATATGTTGGAGATTCAGTTCCAATGTTATTTTTGGAAGGTTTTATTATCAATTTTCCTCACGAACAAGCAGCACAAAATAATTCATTATTTTGAAGAAACTTTCTGTTTTTCAATGGATGCCCATGTGCGTTTTCTATAATTTTCTCATCATTATCGAACCAGGATGACCTAGTCTATCATGCCAAATTTTATATGTTTCTGAATCTATAAACTTCTGGTTTATAGTTAAATTTGTCTCAGCCACATTTATAAATGTGTAGTATAGACCAGAAACATAAAATTTTTCAAGTAAATACGTCTTTCCTGAAATTATATTTGTAACATAAAGACATTCTCTAATGCCTTCATTCACAGTTTCAATGTGATATCCATTGCTGCAAATATTCTTAAAATTTAATAAATTTCTACGAGAATCTGGGGAAAATAATGTATTGTCTAACATAATTTTTGTTCCCCTTAGTAAAGTGATATGAGCTCTTCCAAAGCTTTTGATTATGTTTGTATTACCAGATATAGTGGTAACAACTGTGTCACTCATACTTAAAGTAGAGGAATATTTAGTCTCTTTAAAAATAATATAGGTTGAAGCACTATCCACAATACACAAATTTGCTTCATATCCTTTGGTGTTACTTGATACTGGAAAAGAATTCATGTTCTTCATAAAAGAAAGATATATTATTATTAAACAAAAACTTATATTACATTAAGAAATAAAAGTACATTTAAACAATATATTACATCAAAATATAATTCAAAATATTGTATAATTCATTATATGTAGTATCCTCATTTTCATTAGTAGTGGGTGCAAAAAAATCGGATATATCAAAATGGGAAATGTCAATAGGCTCATCACTATCCAATATGCAGTTTGTTTCTATGAGTTTCTTCAATGATGCTTGATACAATCCGCAAACATTTTGTAATTCAACAAGTTCTTGTCCAATGACCAGTCATTCCACAACGGTAGCATTTACTTTCCTTATTTTGGAATTCTTTAGTTTTATCAAATTTTTCAATTTGATGTTTCCACTTCTGGTGGTTGTTATTTTTCCACTTTGGATGGAAATTGCTAGCATGGTAATTTCCTTGATAACGACCATGAGTGCCACCATATTCGCGACCTCGTCCTCGACCACGTCCTTGATTATTAAAATCATCATTATTATGTGACGATGCATTCACTTCAGGGAATGCAATACATCCAATAGGACGTAGTTCATGATTCTTCAATAAAAGCTGATTATTTTGTTATGCAACAAGTAGGACAGAAATTAAGTCGCTATAATTTTTATAGGCCTTTTCTCTATACTGCTGCTGTAATACCATATTATCTGAATGGAAAAGTAGAGAAATTTTTATCTAATAGGTCTTCATTAGTGATATTTTCTTCACATATTTCAACGTGGATGTTATTCTGAAAATAGTAGAATAATATTCACTTACAGATTTTTTATCCTGTAAGCGCAGAGTCATCCACTCATAATGAGCTTTTGGTAAGGAGACCTTTTTCAAGTGGTCATACCTATCCTTTAAGTCTTTTCAAAGATCTGCATGATCTTTGATTGTCAAATATTCATATTTCAATCCTTCATCAAGATGACGACATAGTAATATCATGGCTTTTGCCCTTTCTTTAACAGTAGCATCATTAATTGTTTCTATTATTTTTCTGAGATCCATTGAGTCCAAATGAATTTCTGCATCCAGAATCCATGAAAGGTAGTTACTTCTAGAAATATCAAGTGAAACGAATTCAATGTTTTCAAGTTTTGAAATAACTTATTATTGTGATTAACTTGGATAGTCTTTTCGTGTAAACCAACTAATGAGGAAGCTCGTGCTGATAATGTGTTATAAAATTGTCAAAGCTCATATCATCACAATATATGAGTTAATTATAAAGTAGAAAGTACACATGAGGAATAAAGACTTCAATTATTAAATACAATAAAGTGAATTATGTTTATTTATAATCAAAACTGGGCATCTGGATAAAATTTGGTATAATATTATGTTCAGCTTTTGGATAGTCATCACTTAAATACATGACACTTGGATATCAACTTTAGGTTGAACTTGGAAATTAAGTTTAATACTTTGTTCATTATCTCATTCATGACTCCCTTCACAACTGAGCAATAATAATAAGTCATCAAAGTTTTTTAAATAATAAAATAAGAGATGCGTGGGGACCACTTAAAAAATATAGGATTTATCTTTTAAATCATCTTTCTCAACTCTTCATTTGTAAAATTGAATTGTTATTTACCGTCCAAAATTATTCGGTGTCGCCCGCGTTATTCTCCATATTATCCTTATTTAAAAAATCTTCTACTCTCACTATCAAATTTACTCTAATTCACTCACCAAATTTAATCGAACAACGATTTACCGAGATCATCAATTGGTGAGGCAATATATGATTGGAGTTCAATGTTACGGTGGATAACCCCTTTACTGATCTGAATCATCCAACCATAGCATAGATCCAACCTCTAATTTCGTGATTGAACTTTTAGAATCAATTTTGTTCTTAACTTCGACAATTTCAGAAGAAACATTGTGCTGCTGAAACTTGAATGTACCATTTCAGTTGACTCTAATATCCACCAACTTCCTTTCTAAACTTTTTGTTTGGAGGCGTATTCTATGATCAGCAGCTAATCTTCAATCGAATGTTAATTTGAACTGGTAATGAATTTCGAATGTTGCTTTTTTATTCTTGTTTCTCAAATGAATTATTATTATAATTCGATTGGTGTTAACTTGGTGTGTGAATGGTCACGGATAAGCGTTAAATTGCAAAAAAGAAAGTTTTTCTTCGCAAGGATAAAATCGAGAATAACGCGGGCGGTACCATGTAAATGTGAGCGGTAAATAACAACACCCTTTGTAAAATCATAGTCACTGTTGGGTTTATTGGCCCTTCATTGAGCTAAAACCAGTCAATTCGAGAATCCCTTATCCAAGCCCATTTCTCAAGCCCACAACTGAAACCCGGAAGAGATTTTTTTCATAAGCTTACTATATAAGCCTTTCTTCAAATCAGAAACCCTATTTTCATTTTCTCTTACCCTCTCTTTGCGCCGATTGAAGTTTCTGGCGATTTCTCCTTTTCGTTCTACACCATCTGATGATTTTCTGTTATGATCAAGTGATAGTTGGATTATGGTCGTTATTTACCTCAAGCGGTGCTCGGATTCTATATAAGGAGGTTAGCTTATCGTTTTTTGGGTACTGATTTGTTAGTTTTTGATTTGGGGTTTTTCTGTTTTCTTGAATTCTTCTCTTCATCTTTCTCTCTATTGTAATTTCGGGTGGTTTTTCAGTAGGTTTGTGGTTCTTGTATGTTCTGGGTTTAGTTTTCTGGGTTTTCTGAGTTTGAACTTGGATTCTCTCTTCTGTATCTTTGCCTGGTCTTTGTACCACTATCAATGAATGAAAACTGCTCCTCTCTTCACCGACAGACGTACTCTGATGCTAGGCTTGGACTGTAAGTCCTAGCGGGAGGAACTGCCTCAAAAATTCTGTGTTGTTTCTTTTGTTTTTGCGATTTAATATTCTGCAGTTTATTGAATGTTTGAGAATTGCGTTTCTGAGAGAATATGTGAGAGTATAGCGATTACATGTGGTATCAGAGCGTTTAGGTTGTGATTTGATCTTGCATGCGTTGTTCTTTATGTTCAGATTCAGTTTTATGCCATGCTTTATTTGAAATTTGTGTTAATCGTTGCTATGGCCTTTGAAATTGCTTATTTCTGTATCTGAACCTTTACATGTGAATGGTCTTGTTCCTGTGACCTTGAAATTTAGTATATTATTGTTTTTACAGAAAATCCCAAAGAAATCAGTCTTTAATTTCGTTCTTTATTTGTTTGTGATACAACTAATTGTGCTTTTGTGTGTTTTTTGTATATTTCTGAATGAGGTGAACCTCAGCCTGTAAATTCTTTGAGGAATTTTTTATGTTCATGAAAGCATTTTCGCTCAGGTAATATCTTTTCCATTTCTTCATATTTTAATTTTCAGCATATTTCTTTACTTTCATCATTTGATAACACTGTTAAAATAAGGCTCAAGGTTTCTTGAGTTATTTGCAAAGCACTGTAAGTTGTTTCTGTTTTTCCTTTCACTGCTTTCTTCTCTATGTTTTATTTTTAATATTAACACTGTCAAAAGAAGGTCCTTGTGTTCGAAGGGTTAAAGGTAAAAGAATTGCTATCCTTTGCTTATCTCCTGATTGTTTTTCCCTGAGATTAAGCTCTTTTCTTGATAGTAAATCTTGCTGTTTGTTGTTCTGTTGCATACTGTTTTGACTTTAGGTCTATTTTCTGTGAGTTTAGGTTTTTTCCTTTAGCATCTTTTTCTTTCTTCTTTAGGATTAGATCCTCATCTCCCTTCTTTTCTGAGAATAGGATCTCTTTCCTCTTGAATCTTTTAAAGTCTGAGTTGCTTTAGTCCTAATCTCTTTCTTTCAATTCTCTTATTTTAAGTTGTTTCTTGACCTGTCTATAATCATGTCTATTGCTAGAGTTTCTCTTGATAAATTTGATGGTAAAAATGACTATGGTATATGGAAAGATAAACTTAAAGCTATCTTAATGCAACAGAAATGCCATAAGGCACTTGCTGGCAAGGATAAACTTCCTACCACTCTCTCTGAAGCAGAGAAAGAGGAAGCTATGGATACTGCCTACTCTACTGTGATTCTTAATTTGTCTGATAGTGTTCTTAGGAGAGTTAGGGGTCTTGATACTGCTGCTGCCATAATCACAAAACTTGATAGTATCTATATGACTGCCAATACTGCTAAGATAACATATCTTAAGGAACAACTATTTTCTTTTAAAATGAATCCTAGTAAGAACATTGAAGAGAATTATGATGATTTTCAGAAGTTAGTGATTGATCTGTCAAGTGTAGAGGTCACAGTTTCTGGAGAAGATCAAGCCATTTTACTTTTGAACTCTATATCTGATAAGTTTAAGGGTCTTAAAGAAGCATTAAAATATGGCAGGGAAACCATAGATGTTGATGACATAGTTAATGCCCTTAAAATGAAAGAATTAGAGGTTAAATCAGAGACTAAAGGTAAAAGTCAAAATGGTGAAGGTCTAGTTGTGAAAGGTAAGAAGGGTAAGAAAGGTAAGTCTAAGGATAAGAATAACCAACATAATCAGACCAATAACAATTTGAATACTTATCCTGCTACTACTAATAACTCTAATGGTGAGACCAATATGCCTAAAAAGGAATTTGTTCTATTGTGTAAAATTCGCATCGAGAAAAGTAATATTCCTTTTCTACTAAAAAAAAAATGAAAAAAAAAAAAAAACAAAGACACATTTTTTTGTAAAATCCCGTCTATTAATAAGTTTCTATTCCAACACGGAAAGAAAAGGACAATATATAGGATGGGTATAAGAAGTTGTGATACTATACTGGTCTATCTGAAACTGGGAAATAGAAAAGAATACACCAACCCTATAGATCCTTAGGGTTAATTGTGGATCCAAGATAACAATAGAAAGGTTTGCGTTGCTTAATCTTCTATTTTGTCTTTAAAATCTTGTATTAGTTAAATATGTATCTATCAAAAATGTATACATATACAATAGGATCCTTGTATTAGGATCTTTGTATTCGGCTCAATCCTTTTAATAAAAGATTGGGCCGAGTTAAATTTCAATTAAGAGAACGAACGTCAATTAGTGGATTACAAAGTATCCATTGCTGGGAATTCAAATTTAATTTCTTTCCATACTTCACAAGCAGCAGCTAGTTCAGGACTCCATTTGGCAGCCTCACGGATAATTTCATTACCCTCACGAGCAAGATCACGTCCCTCATTACGAGCTTGTACACATGCTTCTAAAGCTACTCGATTAGCTACAGCACCGGGTGCATTTCCCCAAGGGTGCCCTAAAGTTCCGCCACCGAATTGTAGTACGGAATCATCTCCAAAGATCTCGGTCAAAGCAGGCATATGCCAAACGTGAATACCCCCTGAAGCTACAGGTAGAACACCAGGCAAAGAGACCCAATCTTGAGTGAAATAAATACCGCGGCTTCGATCTTTTTCAACAAAATCATCACGCAGTAAATCAACAAAGCCCAAAGTGATCTCTCTTTCTCCTTCAAGCTTACCTACTACGGTACCAGCGTGAATATGATCTCCACCAGACATACGTAACGCCTTAGCTAGTACACGAAAATGCATACCATGATTCTTCTGTCTATCAATAACTGCATGCATTGCGCGGTGAATGTGAAGAAGTAAACCATTATCTCGGCAATAGTGAGCCAAGGTAGTATTTGCAGTGAATCCCCCTGTTAAGTAGTCATGCATTACGATAGGAACTCCTAATTCCCTGGCAAATACAGCCCTTTTGATCATTTCTTCGCATGTACCTGCAGTAGCATTCAAATAATGTCCTTTGATTTCACCTGTTTCAGCCTGTGATTTAAAAATGGATTCGGCACAAAATAAAAAGCGGTCTCTCCAACGCATAAATGGTTGAGAGTTCACGTTCTCATCGTCTTTGGTAAAATCAAGTCCACCGCGAAGACATTCATAAACCGCTCTACCGTAATTCTTAGCGGATAGCCCCAATTTTGGTTTAATAGTACAACCCAATAGAGGGCGACCATACTTGTTCAATTTATCTCTTTCAACTTGGATACCATGAGGTGGCCCTTGGAAAGTTTTAGTATAAGCAGGAGGGATTCGCAAATCCTCCAGACGTAGAGCGCGCAGGGCTTTGAACCCAAATACATTACCCACAATAGAGGTAAACATGTTAGTAACAGAACCTTCTTCAAAAAGGTCTAATGGGTAAGCTACATAAGCAATATACTGATTTTCTTCTCCAGCAACGGGCTCGATACCGTAGCATCGTCCTTTATAACGATCAAGACTGGTAAGCCCATCGGTCCACACAGTTGTCCATGTACCAGTAGAAGATTCAGCAGCTACCGCAGCTCCTGCTTCCTCCGGCGGAACTCCAGGTTGAGGAGTTACTCGGAATGCTGCCAAGATATCAGTATCTTTGGTTTCATATTCAGGAGTATAATAAGTCAATTTATAATCTTTAACACCAGCCTTGAATCCAACACTTGCTTTAGTCTCTGTTTGTGGTGACATAAGTCCCTCCCTACAACTCATGAATTAAGAATTCTCACAACAACAAGGTCTACTCGACATAAATTAGGAGTTAATGAAACCTTTCACAGGAATCTTTCACAAAGTTATCAACCAATATTATCAACTAATCAGAAATTTGTTTGTTATTAGACCATGGTATTTGATTCACCAAATACATCATTATTGTATACTCTTTCATATATATGGCGCAACCCAATCCTTGTTTTTCAAGTTTCGAATCCTTCATTTTTTTGAATTGAAATATCTAAATCATAAGAAATTTCCTCTTCACAGTGATATATGTTGTATATGTAAATCCGAGATGTGAAAATCTTCAAAATTCATCTATGAAAAAGGAAAAAAAATAAACCTAGCTAGGCCCAAAATCAATATGCTGAAATAAAAAAAAAAAAGGCCCATTAAATAGAACTAATGAATCATAAATAGAGTTCGGGTTCGAATTCCATAGGAAATCCATAGAAAAGATGGCTAGTATTATCTATAATAGACAAATGAAAGACTTACGGAAGCCTCTCTTATTTTATTCATTATTCATCCATTTGATATTTATATTTTAAAAATGAGTTAGTTAAACTTGAAAATTCACTTTGAACAACTTTCAAAACAAAATAAGTAAATAATTGAATTGGATTTGTTAAATGGTATTAAATCAAGGAAATTGAGTACTAACTTCCCTTTTTTATTTTACTGAATTAATCGATCAACTTACCGTCGAACATTTATTTTGGGCTAGAAAATTTTTTAAATTCAACATATTTCTTTGTTTTTCTTATTATTATTATTATGAAAATCAATCCTACTACTTCTGGTCCAGGAGTTTCCGCACTTGAAAAAAAAAATCTGGGGCGTATCGTTCAAATCATTGGGCCAGTACTAGATGTAGCTTTTCCCCCGGGCAAGATGCCTAATATTTACAATGCTTTAGTAGTTAAAGGTCGAGATACTGTCGGTCAAGAAATTAATGTGACTTGTGAAGTACAACAATTATTAGGAAATAATCGAGTTCGGGCTGTAGCTATGAGTGCTACAGATGGTCTAACGAGAGGAATGGAAGTGGTTAACACAGAAGCTCCTCTAAGTGTTCCAGTCGGTGGGACGACTCTAGGACGAATTTTCAACGTGCTTGGCGAACCTATTGATGATTTAGGTCCTGTAGATACTCGTACAACATCCCCTATTCATAGATCTGCACCTGCCTTTATACAGTTAGATACAAAATTATCTATTTTTGAAACAGGAATTAAAGTAGTAGATCTTTTAGCGCCTTATCGCCGTGGAGGAAAAATCGGACTATTCGGGGGGGCTGGAGTGGGTAAAACAGTCCTTATTATGGAATTAATCAACAACATTGCGAAAGCTCATGGGGGTGTATCTGTCTTTGGCGGAGTAGGTGAACGTACTCGTGAGGGAAATGATCTTTACATGGAAATGAAAGAATCTGGAGTAATTAATGAAAAAAATATTGCAGAATCAAAAGTAGCTCTAGTCTATGGTCAAATGAATGAACCGCCGGGAGCTCGTATGAGAGTTGGTTTGACTGCCCTAACTATGGCGGAATATTTCCGAGATGTTAATGAACAAGACGTACTTCTATTTATCGACAATATCTTCCGTTTCGTTCAAGCAGGATCCGAAGTATCGGCTTTATTAGGTAGAATGCCTTCCGCGGTAGGTTATCAACCTACCCTTAGTACCGAAATGGGTTCTTTACAAGAAAGAATTACTTCTACCAAAGAGGGGTCCATAACTTCTATTCAAGCCGTTTATGTACCTGCGGACGATTTGACTGACCCTGCTCCTGCCACGACATTTGCACATTTAGACGCTACTACTGTACTATCAAGAGGATTAGCTGCTAAAGGTATCTATCCAGCAGTAGATCCTTTAGATTCAACGTCAACTATGCTCCAACCTCAGATTGTTGGCGAGGAACATTATGAAACTGCGCAAAGAGTTAAACAAACTTTACAACGTTACAAAGAACTTCAGGACATTATAGCTATCCTGGGATTGGACGAATTATCCGAAGAGGATCGCTTAACTGTAGCAAGAGCGCGAAAAATTGAACGTTTCCTATCACAACCCTTTTTCGTAGCAGAAGTATTTACCGGTTCTCCGGGGAAATATGTCGGTCTAGCAGAAACAATTCGAGGGTTTAAATTGATCCTTTCCGGAGAATTAGATAGTCTCCCTGAGCAGGCCTTTTATTTGGTAGGTAATATTGATGAAGCTACTGCGAAGGCTACGAACTTAGAAATGGAGAACAATTTGAAGAAATGACCTTAAATCTTTGTGTACTGACCCCAAATCGAATTGTTTGGGATTCCGAAGTGAAAGAAATCATTTTATCTACTAATAGTGGACAAATTGGCGTATTACCAAATCATGCACCAATTGCCACAGCTGTCGATATCGGTATTTTAAGAATACGCCTTAATGATCAATGGTTAACGATGGCTCTGATGGGTGGTTTTGCTAGAATAGGCAATAATGAGATTACTGTTTTAGTAAATGATGCGGAGAAGGGTAGTGACATTGATCCACAAGAAGCTCAGAAAACTCTTGAAATAGCGGAAGCTAACTTGAGGAAAGCGGAAGGCAGGAGACAACTAATTGAGGCAAATCTAGCTCTCAGACGAGCTAGGGCACGAGTAGAGGCTATCAATGTAATTTCGTAACTAGTTGTTGCGCCTGAATAATCAAACGAGCTCCTTTTTATACATTATACAGAAATTTTTTTATACAACCTAGTTTTTTTATTCTGCCAATTGAATAGAATCATTAAGTAGAATTAGATTCGAATACAACAATTTTTTTTTTCAATTCAAAAATGAAAATAGAATGGAATGAAAACGATCAAAAATGAATAAAATTAAGGTGAATAAAAAAACTTATTAGATAGCATTGATTCTGATATCTAATAAGTTCTACCTACTATTGGATTTGAACCAATGACTCCTGCCGTATGAAAGCAATACTCTAACCACTGAGTTAAGTAGGTCATTTATCATACCAAAAAGAAAGATATGGAATCCATCACATCAATGGATTCGAAATGTAAGATTAATTATATATGGAATCTTTTTTCTAAGCAATATCGATCAAAGCAATAGGATGTTGCATCATATAATCTTTATCTTGACAACAAATTAGCAACATGATAAAATATGTATCACAAACCAAAGGGCTATAGCTCAGTTAGGTAGAGCACCTCGTTTACACGCGCGCCAATGTTTTTTTTTCAAAGAAGGCCATCATGTAATCAAAAGACTTATTAATAAGTCGATGTCTTACTCCATGACTTTTAGGGAACAATAGCCTGACACAAAAAATTCGGGTAACCTTAGGTATCCTTTTGACGCCCAATAGAACGCCCATCATTGATTTAAGACCTTGATAAGGTGAATACACAGTCTATTCAATGCTAGGCATAATGAGTATAAGTACCTCAAAAAATTCTCTTTTCGCCCTATCCTATGAACTTTAAGGTGTATAAAGTTTCATATTGGATTCTTTAAGCAGAAGCGGGGCAATGGAAATTCTATTTAACTTAGATTGATCTAAGTCAAAAGCAAACCTACATCAAGAGAACCCTTCTTTGAAACACTTTGGTATTGCTCTCGGATCGGAATCAATAAATCCGAGCACATAGAACCATCTTTTTATCTTTATATCAAGAGAATTATGGTAGACTAACTGATTCTTTCTATCAGTTAATGAATGAGCCCAATGCAAAAAAAATGCATGTTGGGTCTTTGAAAAAGTTCGAATCATTTTGATACTAATCAGTTTGAGCTCTTTTACCGAGAAGGTCTACGGTTCGAATCCGTATAGCCCTAAAAAAAAATTATTGTTTTCATTTCTTGATTCCTCTTCATACGTCAATCAATTACATATGAAATTTACTCCCCTCCTGTTCGTGTCCGTAATTAACAAGTTAGTGATACTTTTTTTGTCTTTTGGCTACCTATTCAAGCCTAATGAATTTTTCGAGTTAAAATTGTAATATTGTAATACGGATTCGATTAAAAACACATTCCAACCTAACCCAACCAAAAAAAGCACCTAGTAAGTTACACGAGTTTAAGAAGCACTTACTTTATTTATGGACAAGTTCAGAAATCGAAGTTTGAAAAATGAGAAAATCTTTGAAAATTTTCATTGTTAACATTGTAAAATAGGTTTTTGGGGATACTTTATGTACTTCGTACAGAAAACAAAGTACAGAAAACAAAAAGAGTTCTTTTTGCCGTATTCAATTTCTTTCAATATAAACAATAGAAAGACAAAGAAAACAATATACTTCTCATATTCTTAGTAATTCGTATTCCTTATTAAATTAATTAATTAATAATAAATAATACAAATAAAGAATATAAAAATAATATATAAATCTTACCTCAATATATATAGATTATTTAATAATCGAATCAAATTAATAATCTAATCAATAATATAGTAATATAATCAAAATATAGTATAATATAGAAAATAATATAGAAATTGATATAGAATTTATATAGAAATTATTAATATCCTAATCACTCTATTAATATAGACATAGTAATCGAAATTGAATTTTTTTTTTACTAGAAAAAATATTTAATAAATTGAAAATGGAAATTAATAAAAAAAATACTAAAAAAAAATAGTAATAAATTTTGATTCTATATTCAAATATAGAATCAAATATAGAATAAAGATGAATCGAATATTAAGAGAATATAATTTTCTATTTTTCTATAGAATTTAATATAATACTTAATAGTTTCAATAATATTTTCAATTTCTAAAAAAATTTAAAAAGAAAAATTGAAATTTTCTTTTAGTAAATATTCAATTTCGAATTTTAAATAAAATTAAACTAAGAATTTTGAAATTCGACTAAATTTCAATAAATTCTATGAAATTTCAATTCTATTAGAAATTTCGAAATTCTAAACACTTAAACAAAAAATGAAAATTCTATTTTGAATTCTCCCCATTTTTTTTAGAAAGAATCCGAAGTAAAAGGCGAGAGGAGCGTCTTCTTTATACTAGAGACATGTACCAAAGCAAACTAAAGAAACTTGCAAAGAACCTTGGGTACTTGAATCAAAATTAATTCTTGTTTTGACTAACTCGTTATGCGTGAGTTATAAGTTAATTCCAATTCGACTCAATTAATCTAATATATTTTCCACATTCCTAGGAGTGCGCCTATGTTTCTGATTTACGAATATGATATATTCTGGGCGTTTCTAATAATATCAAGTGTTATTCCTATTTTAGCATTTCTAATTTCCGGAGTCTTATCACCGATTAGCAAAGGTCCGGAAAAATTTTCTAGTTATGAATCGGGTATCGAACCAATAGGCGATGCTTGGTTACAATTTCGAATCCGTTATTATATGTTTGCTCTAGTTTTTGTTGTTTTTGATGTTGAAACAGTGTTTCTTTATCCCTGGGCAATGAGTTTCGATATATTGGGGTTATCTGTATTTATAGAAGCTTTGATTTTCGTGCTTATCCTAATTGTTGGTTCAGTTTATGCATGGAGAAAGGGAGCATTAGAATGGTCTTAACTCTTGAATATTCCACAAAAAGAATTAAAAAACAAAAAAAAAATAACATTGAAACAATTATGAATTCCATTGACTTTCCCTTACTTGATCGAACAACTCAAATTTCAGTTATTTCAACTACATCAAATGATCTTTCAAATTGGTCAAGACTTTCCAGTTTATGGCCACTTCTCTACGGTACCAGTTGTTGCTTCATTGAATTTGCTTCATTAATAGGTTCACGATTCGACTTTGATCGATATGGACTAGTACCACGATCTAGTCCTAGACAAGCGGACTTAATTTTAACAGCCGGCACAGTAACCATGAAAATGGCTCCTTCTTTAGTAAGATTATATGAACAAATGCCTGAACCAAAATATGTTATTGCGATGGGGGCATGTACAATTACAGGAGGGATGTTCAGTACCGATTCTTATAGTACTGTTCGGGGAGTTGATAAGCTAATTCCCGTAGATGTTTATTTACCAGGCTGTCCGCCGAAACCGGAAGCAGTTATAGATGCTATAACAAAACTTCGTAAAAAAATATCTCGAGAAATTTATGAGGATCGAATTAGGTCTCAACGGGGGAATCGGTGTTTTACTACCAACCACAAGTTAAATATTGAACGCACTGATCATACTGGAAATTATGATCAAGGATTACTCTATCAACCGCCGTCTACTTCAAAGATCCCTCCTGAAACATTTTTCAAATATAAAAAGTCAGTATCGTCCCACAAATTAGTAAATTAGAGGGAGGATTCATTTCTACAGAATAACAAAAAAGAAAAGGGCAAGTCAATCTTTATAAATTTCATCGTGAATGATAAATACTTATATTATACAAAAAAAAATACGGGAGAGAGAAAAAAGATGCAGGGTCCTTTGTCTGCTTGGCTAGTCAAACATGGACTAGTTCATAGATCTTTGGGTTTTGATTACCAAGGAATAGAGACTTTACAAATAAAGCCCGAAGATTGGCATTCCATTGCTGTCATTTTATATGTATATGGTTACAATTATTTGCGTTCACAATGTTCCTATGATGTAGCACCGGGCGGTCTTTTAGCTAGCGTATATCATCTTACACGAATAGAGTATGGTATAAATCAACCAGAAGAAGTATGTATAAAGGTATTTGTCCCAAGGAAGAATCCTAGAATTCCATCTGTTTTCTGGATTTGGAAAAGTGTGGATTTTCAAGAAAGGGAATCCTATGATATGCTGGGAATCATTTATGAGAATCATCCACGTCTCAAACGTATCTTAATGCCGGAAAGTTGGATAGGGTGGCCCTTACGTAAGGATTATATTGCTCCCAATTTTTATGAAATACAAGATGCTCATTGAATAAAAAAAAAGAAACTAATCTTCAGTCTTAGGTATTCAAGGAATATTGGTACACTCCCTTATAGATCACCAGAGTTATTGAAGTCTCATTCATATTAGTTCATATTAGTATGGATAGACTAAAAAAAAATAATAATAATATAATTAGGGATTCAATGAATTCTCAAATTTTGAAGATATTTATTTCGGGCGAGCCGATGACCTAAACAAATTCGGAATGAAGAAATAGAAGATGAAAAAAAATAAACACAAAAAACTGAAAGAGGATCGGATTCTATTTATACTCTAGCTAAGATGAATCTTCAATATTTTCACTCTTCAACTCCGATAGACTAGACTTTTAGGTTTTTTAACTAACTAATTTTAATCTTTCGAATGTAGATGAAGTATTAAATGAAGTATAAATATTCTTTTTGACCAAGAGGAGACACATTATGAACAAATAAAATGAAAATAAAACAGACGAGGAAAGATAATCGAGTTTTTTTTTTACATAGTTTTTTTAAAACATAAAATATAAACTCTTTATTCATCTAGAAAGGCTATATATCTAGATGGATAAGTTAAGTATATATCATGTATGATCCATACCATTCCATGAATATATATGGTGACCTATATCAGAATCAGATCTAAATTTCATTAAATTTTAGAATGGATACTTATACATAAATTAATCATGTGCCAGGAACCAGATTTGAACTGGTGACACGAGGATTTTCAGTCCTCTGCTCTACCAACTGAGCTATCCCGACCATTTTACCTGACCATTTTAGGGGCGCCGTCTTCCTCGTTTTACTAAATTTTAGTAAAAAACTTGGGCCTATGTCAATTAAAAAAGTAAATTTTAAAAAGACGAAAAAATATTGTATTAAAAATATTGTATTGTAAAGTCTTATATAGACCTGCAATTTTTTGTATCTAAAAAAAAAAAAAAGAACTTCGTAAATTTCAATTCGAATAATGATTTGGATTGTTAATTATTCCAATTTCCAATGAAAATTAATGGGAATTCATTGTTTTGCTCAAAGATAGGTATTTGTAGGTGTGTGATATCTATCACAAGATTTGTGAAAAAAAATTCAGCCCAAATAGGTTTGTCAAAGAATCGAATGAATGAGAAAGATAACAAAATTGGAACCATTAACTAAAAGAAAAGAGAGAATAGGATAAAAAGAATTAAGGAGCCGAGTCATCCTTTTTGGGGATAGAGGGACTTGAACCCTCACGATTTCTAAAGTCGACGGATTTTCCTCTTACTATAAATTGCCTTGTTGTCGATATTGACAGGTAGAATGGGACTCTATCTTTATTCTCGTCCGATTAGTCAGTTATCTATCAGACTATGAAGTGACTGGTTTGATGAATTAATATTCAACCTTTTCCTCAATTTGGAATCAACTCAAAACAATTATTTTATATATATAATATATAGAAAGAGAAAAAAGAAATTAAAGAGAAAAAAAAGATGAATATGGATTATGGATTCGGGTCCCTGTTAATCATTCCCTATTAATCATTTGAGATAGTATTTAAGTACGTATGTATATATGGTTATCCTTTACTTTATCCTTTCTGGGGTTTTGACAGAAGGTTTACTTTACTAATGCAACGCAGTCAACCTCATTTATTAGAACAGCTTCCATTGAGTCTCTGCACCTATCCTTCCTTTTTTTTTTTTTCTTTTTCTGCCTTTATGGAACTTTTTTTGTTTTTGGAAAACAGGATTTGGCTCAGGATTGCCCATTTTTAATTCCAGGGTTTCTCTGAATTTGAAAGTTATCACTTAGTAAGTTTCCATACCAAGGCTCAATCCAATTAAGTCCGTAGCGTCTACCAATTTCGCCATATCCCCTTTTT